>ML298453.1:70078-132695 GCA_005239495.1 Nicotiana undulata | reverse complement strand
TATGGGGGAACGCTCCTGCGGAGCCGCCCTTGCGACGCCTGGGTCGCGCCTGCGAGAAGAGTCTCCCCTGCGATGCCTGGTCCGCGCCTGCGGGATAAGTCTCGCGCCTGCGGACTCTGGGCAAAAGAATGGGGGTCGCTCCTGTGAGGCTGGGACCGCAGGGGCGGTCCCGCACCTGCGGCTGGGCAACCGCACCTGCGGTCACACCAGCTGTTGTGCACCAGCAGTGGTTTTTGTTAGTTTTTGGCCTCGCGCGGGGTCCGGGAGGCACCTGGGCCCACCCGAGCCCCCGTCCAAATATACCAACAAGTCTTAAATCACTAAGAGGACTCGTTCGAACTTTCGGAACACGAAAAACAACAGCGGAACTCGAAATCAAACCCCAAAACTTATTTAATCAAATCTTAAGAACTTAAAATTCTAGAATTCATTTCAAATCATCGAACCGGCCTAACCTTCTCTTAATGGCTTCAAAGTTTGCAGATAAGTTATAAATGACACCACAGAACTATTCCCGGTCTCGGAATCTCACTCGGACCTCGGGAACATCACATCACTTTCCATGCCACATTTCAAGTTCTTTTAAAAACCTCAAAACCTCATTATGATCCGAAACCACTCAATTCACGCCCGTTTTACACCAAATTTTACAAATAAGACAATTAATATATAATAAACCTGTTCCGGGCTCCGGAACCATAATACGGGCCCGGTAACACTGTTTTCACATAATTATTCACTTTCTTATTCCTTTATTATTTTCAGAAAACAATTTCTTTTAAAAATTCATTTCTCGGGCTTGGGACCTCGGAATTCGATTCCGAGCATATGCCCAAGTCCCATATTTTCCTACGGACCCTCCGGGACCGTCGAATCACGGGTCCGGGTCCATTTAAAAGAAATGTTGACCAAAGTCAACTATATTCATCTATTAATTATCAAAACTCATTTTCATCAAATTTTCACATAATAGCTTCCCGGCTACACGCCCGGGCTGCGCACGCATAACGAGGTGAGACTAACGGAGGCTCTCGGAGCCTCGGAACACAGATATTGCTTAAATTACATAAGATGACCTTTTGGGTCATCACATTAAATCCACCGGCTTACCCTTAACAAATATCATATTGGGACAAAATGCTTAGGGACTCACCCTCAAGCCTTTAAAAATATTAACACTTTGTGATTATATGCATAAAAATAAGAACCTACATAAAGATTATTGCTATACAAGAAAAATCTATATGCAACAGTTAGGTACGTTGAAATGCAAAATAGGCTTCTCCTTCAATTTAGTAATCCAAGATAAAATTAAAATTTACATAGCAAAACATGTCACAAAATTCAATCTATTTCCCATACATTCACATGATATTCCTACATAGTCTTTCATGCTATGAAACTTATAGTTAATCAAATTAAAAGAAAAGACAAGAAATTGTCATACACTGTACTTTACTCTATGTCAACTAAATATGCAACTCATAAATTTTATGAAATAATGTATAATTAAAAAACTTTATGATTTTATAACCATATAATCTGAATTCGATTTCATAATAATACTGATTTAGTTAAAATATTATCTTATACCATCATAAAATAAGGCTCATGAGATCATACCTCCTATTTGCCATCCGAAAGCAGAGGTGCTCAATATGTACCTTAGTAATTTTTTTAAAATCAAGACAACAATCATTAGAATTATACATGATCATTCTTGATCCAACCATCTTATTTTTCTGCACAAATGAAACTAAATGGCCAAGTGACACTACATTACATCTAGTCTTAAATTTTCATGAATTAAACATCTAATTCATGGTATGATTGAAAAATAATACTCCCTGGACAATAGAAGCAAACAAAATATTAATATGGAATATCATGATAATGCCCATGTTTCCATTGGTTCAACCAAATTGATTCAAGGTTGTTGACCATTCACATCTTCTATGTTGATAAAAGCTTGGTGCTAATAACGTGTTAAGAAATGTAGCTCAAAGCAATAACATAAAACAAGAAAATAGATAAGAGATATAGAGAGAAAGAGAGGAGATATTCATATTTCTTCCATGTATTCAAGTGTATATGCAGAATTGTCATGTATTCCTCCGACATGGCTGAAAAATTTCATTTACATAGAGATATACAAAAGAATATCATAAACATGACATTAAACATTTGAGATCATGGAGTAAGATCATGGGAGGTTATGGAGGTATGGGAGTTACAATCATAACTCCATAAGTATTGGAGTAGTGGGAGTTATGGAGATAATGGAGAAGATTAGTGGGTATTACTCTTTTATGAGTTATGCACACCCACCATAAGATAATTATTTATAACACATGATATTTTTAGCTTTAAATATATTATTTGTAACAACCCGACCGGTCGTTTTGCGTTCTAGAACCCCGTGCCCCTAAATGAAATTTCTCATAGTTGCTTTTACTGATTTATAACTTGCGGGGACGGGTGGTTTGAGGTTTGGAAGAGTTTGGAATGGTATAGGAACACTTAGTTCCTTAAGGTTGGCCTTAAAGACCAAGTTTGACTTCGGCCAATATTTTTAGTAAACGACCTCGAAATCGAGATTCAAAGGTTCCGGTAGGTTCGTATGATCATTTTGGACTTGGACCTATCTTCGGAACGAGTTTTGGATGACCCGGGAGCGTTTCAGCGCCAAATAGTGAAATAAGATGCCTTAAGTTCAAAAATGGAGGTTTGGAACATGTTTTTGTGTTATCAAGGTCCAAACATAATTTTGCAACCGGGAATAATTCCGTTATATAATTTATGACTTGCTTGCAAAATTTGGTGTCATTCCGAGTAGTATAGGTATGTTCGGCGTATTGAAAGCGAATTCAAGAACTTAAAGTTCTTAAGTTTGATCCAATAGGTTTTGGGGTATGATTTTTAGATTTAGCGTTGTTTCATACATTCAGAAGGCTCGAGCGAGTCCGTATTATGATTTAGGACGTGTTGGTATATTTGGACGAGGTCACGGGTGGGCCCAGATGCCATTCGGACATCGCGCGAAGCCAAAAACCTGCCTTAAAGGACTGCTGGTGCATCAGATCTGGTGCGACCGCACCTGCGGAGGTCCAACCGCAGGTGCGAGACCGCTTCTGCGGTCCCAGCCTCCCAGGTGCGACCCCAGGGGGAGTTGCCCAGTTCCGCAGGTACGGACCCTTTTTCGTAGAAGTGGAGCCGCAAGTGCGGACTCCGCTTCGCAGGTGCGACCACCGGCCCCCTTTTAATTTTCCGCAGGTGCGAGATATGTCTTGCATATGCGAGACCGCAGGTGCGGTCCTCGAGCCGCAGGTGCGGAAATCCTGTAGGCAGTGAGTTTGTTTTAAATACGGGACTTAGCCATTTTTGAATAACTTTTCTTCATCTTGGGCGATTTGGGAGCTGGTAAAAGAGGGATTTGGACCTAGCAAGTGAAATGTAAGTGATTCCTACTATAGATTAAGTTTAATACTTGAATTCTTAGGTGGATTAACACATGTAATTAGTAGAAATCATGGGATTAGAGTAACACCTAGACTTTTAGCAAAAATGAGAATTTACCAATGAATATGTTATGAAATCATGCACAAACTATATAATATTGATCCTTAGGCTATGGGTGACTATTTCCCTTGAAAGTTTCCGGAATCCGAGCATGTGGGCCCGGGGGTGTATTTTGGGATTTTGTAATTTAGGTTGAAAGAATCACTTAAATAGGGGAATTTCATACTTTTGAGTATAAATTGATTTATTTGTGCAATATTTGGCTAGTTTCGAGTCCTTGGGCGACGAATTTGGAGTTTTGGGCGCGTTCTTGACCCGGAAAGTAGGCTTGACACGAGGTAAGTCTCCGTTCTAACATCGTAAGAGGGAATTGTCCCCATAGGTGAATATAAATAATTTCATGTATTTATTTGTGGGGGCTAAGCACACACGAAGTGATGAGAGTCCGTGCGTAGCTACTATTATGTCATGTCGGGGAGTTTAGGATTCACAAGCATGCCATAAGTGTCGTATCTATAAATCTTAAAAATGCTAATCTAGGTTGCCTAATGTCCTTGAATTATTAAGTGAGCATCTAGTAAGTTACATTCTGAAATTTATATTATTGAATCCTTCTCTGTATGTATATCCTCTACTGAATTTCCTGATTTCCTGTTAATTATGTGTAAATATACGGGTATCCGTGTCGCATGTATGATTCGCGAGCGGGGTATCCCTACTATTATGTCAACCGCGTCGCATGTTCAATTCGTGAGCGGTGTAATAGATGCATCTATGGTTCGAGCTGTTCGACCCTTCGGCAGTGCACATTTATTTTCGCGTCGTACTAGCCGTACGTCCACGGCATGTTATGTGATTGTTAGTTGTTTGGGTGTTCTGTGATTATGTATCTATTGAATATCATGAAAAGGAAAAGTAGGTAATTTGCATGCTGGAGAACTTGACATGTAAAGGTATTTGTAAAGGATATTTGATGTTCCTGTCTTCATTATTATTCACGATTGCCATTTCTGCTTAGCCTTACATTTAAAACATATTATTTTGACCCTAGTAAGTTTCACGTCGACCTCTCGTCACTACTTCTTCGAGATTAGACTGGATATTTACTGGGTACATATTATTTATGTACTCATGCTACGCTCTGTACTTAATTGTACAGGTTTTGAGAAACACTGTTTTGGGTCGAGAACCCGACATATTTATGGCCTGAAGGGCATGTTGAGAGTGTCTGACTGAGTGAGGTTGCGGGTCATTATTGTGAGGATATTGTGATATGAGTGAGGCTGCAGGCCAATATAGTGAGTGATTTATGCCATGATGCGGCTTGTTATAGCGCTTGGGATGTAGGAGCCCCTCCGTAGTCTGTATACACCCCCAGTGAGCGCAGGTACCTAATGAGTGATGTTGCCCGCGGGGCTGATACTGAGTGATTGTGAGGTTGCCTGATGGGCTGATACTGAGTGATTGTGAGGTTGCCTGATGGGCTGATACTGAGTGACTGTGAGTTTGCCTGATGGGCTGATACTGAGGGAAATTGTTATGAGAAATGATTATGGCCCGAGGGGTAGATTTATGATGATTTTACTGAGTTTTTGACTATGATTCACTTCATTTTCAAACTGATTTTTACTGAGAGTTTTACTGAGATATATATTGAATTATACTTCTATCAAAGGATTTTCGGAAAACGGTTTTCGAACTTGTGAATTTGATGAATACTTTGCGGTGACTTGGTGTTTTACTATTTTTGTGAATTGGTGTATCTGTGATGTGTGTTTCGTATTTCTCAGACTGTGATTTATTTTCATTACTAATGAGTTGGCGTACTCATAATTACTCTTTGTGCCTCTGTGCACAGATCCAGGTATCGGCTCGGAGCAGTAGCTGTCTCTGTTTGTTAGCAGCAGTTTTACGGGATTTCGAGGTAGCTGTCCAACGTCCACAGCTTCTCCATTTCCCTTCCTTATTTAGTTTTAGCATTTAATTCTTAGACTTTATTCAAGTCATTAGTAGAGTTAGTTTTAAATTTGTAGATGCTCGTGACCATGTTGACTCCAGTCTTGGGAGATTTTGTTTAGAGTTGTTTAGACTATTATTTGGGCGCTAAGACTTAAAGAAGTTATTTTATGCTATGTTTGCTGTTTATTATTGAATTGTGAATTATTATAATAGAACAAATGCGTAGAAATGTGATGGTTGGCTAGCCTAGTTCCACGATAGGCGTCATCACGACCTGTTAGGATTTGGGGTCGTGACAATTCGCGAGCGGGGTAACCCTACTAATATGTCAACTGCGTCGCATGTTCGATTCGTGAGCGGTGTAATAGATGCATCTATGCTTTGAGCCGTTCGACCCTTCGGCAGTGCACATTTATTTTCGCGTCGTACTAGCCGTACGTCCACGGTATGTTATGTGATTGTTAGTTGTTTGGGTGTTCTGTGATTATGTATCTGTTGAATATAATGAAAAAGGAAAACTAGGTAATTTGCATGCTAGAGAACTTGACATGTAAGGTATTTGTAAAGGATATTTGATGTTCTTGTCTTCATTATTATTCACGATTGCCATTTCTGCTTAGCCTTACATTTAAAACATTATTTTGACCCTAGTAAGTATCACGTCGACCTTTAGTCACTACTTCTTCGAGATTAGACTGGATATTTACTGGGTATATATTATTTATGTACTCATGCTACGTTGTACTTAATTGTACAGGTTCTGAGGCAGGCGCATCTGGGTATCAGTCCGGAGTTCGTCCCTGATATATACCTGGTCCAGACTTCACGGTGAGCTGCTCCTCTTGACGACATTCGGCAGCACTATGGAGTCTTCTTTTGTTATTCTGTCTATTCCTTTTCAGACAGTAGGACAGTCTATTACTTCTTTTGTTTAACTCTACTAGTATGCATGTAGACTTGTGACACTAATTCCTAGCACTCACGTTAATAGACTATTATTTTGGGACGTAATTACTAATTATGACTTTTGATATTTTTTGCGTAAAGATGCCTAAGTTATTAGTTTATCAAATGTTTAAATGTAAACCGAGTAAGTGTTGGAAAATATTTTGATAAAATAAACGAAACTCACTAGTAGTTAGATTGTTGGCTTGCTTGATAATGGTATTGGGCGCCATCGCGACCTCGGTTTTGGATTTGGGTCGTGACAATATGGTATCAGAGCTCTAGGTTCACATAGGTCTCACAAGTTACGGGAAAACCCAATAGAGTCTTGCAGATTGTTACAGAGAAGTCTGTATTTTTCTTCGGGAGGCTATAGGGTGTTAGGAAATCTCTCTTTATTCATCTTCTATGGTGCAGTTGGCATACTAAATCTCATTCTAATATTCTCTAATAGATGGTGAGGACGCGCGTAGCCGACGTTCCAGACCCGGGAGGGGCCGCTACCCCGTCATCCGAGGTCGTGGAATAGGTCGGGGGAGGGCACCGACCCGAGGTAGGGGACGAGGGTGACCCAGAGCTGTTCTAGTTGCACCACCAGCGAATCCGACAGAGGATCCCATTACTAAGGAGCAGGGCGAGGTGCCCGTAGCAGATCCTGCCTCGTTGGAATTCATGACGGCGCCGGGATTCCAAGAGGTCATGGGTCGAACACCATGACTCAGGCTGGTTTATTTCCAGCGGATCCGGCCACATCTCAGGCGGGAGGGGGAGCACAGACCCCTACTGCCCAGGCCACAGGACATACATCAGCAATCTATCAGACCACGGGTACACTGCCCGTGGGCGAGGTTCAACAAGAAGCAGTAGCAGCACCTGAGCCCAGACCAGCTGCGGACGGCAATCCGCAGAAGTTATTAGAAAGGTGGACCAGACTGCACCCTCTTATCTTCGAAGGTGAGCATCATGAGGATGCCCAGGACCTTATTGATAGGTGCAGGGACAGACTGCACAACATGAGGATACCGGAGTCCTATGGAGTTGATTTCACTACCTTCTAGTTAGAAGGCAAGGCCCGCAGATGGTGGCAGTCCTATATTTTTGGCAGACCGGCAGATTCTCCTCCCCTCACTTGGGAGCAGTTCACTCAGTTATTCCTGGATAGATACATCCCACCCTCTGAGAGAGAAGAGTTGCGGTATCAGTTTGAGCAGTTGGAGCAAGGTCAGATGTCAGTGACTGACGACGAGGCTAGGTTTACTGAGCTTTCTCGTCATACACTCATGATACTTCCTACTGACACCGAGAGAGTGCAGAGATTTGTAGCTGGGTTGCACTCAGGTATTAGGGCCAACATGGCCCGAGAGGTGGAGATGGGGACTCCTTATCAGCTTGTGGTAGAGATTGCTCGCAGGATTGAGGGTTATCGATCGAGGGGCAGAGAGCAGGGGTTGCAGGATAAGAGAGCTCGGTTTACTGGGGATTACAGAGGTGCTCCAGTCAGGGGCAGAGGTCAGTTCGGTAGGGGCCAAACTAGTAGGCCCCCATATTTAGTACCCCCACCACCTCCTCGAGGTGCTTCGACGAGGCCTTATTTCAGCGCCATGCCGGAGAGTTATTATCGCCCACCAGTCATTCAGGGTTCCTCCGGCAGGTATTCTGGTCATCAGGGGTCTTCCAGCCCTTATTTCAGTGCTATGCCAGATGGTTCATACCGTCTTCCAGCTATTCAGGGTCCTTCATGGCAGCAGGCCATGGTGCCGAGAGGTTGTTATGAGTGCGGGGATCCATGTCATATTAAGAGGACTTGTCCCAGACTTCGGGGCAAGGCCGTGTAGCAGATTCATCATCCTATGGTTTCAACAACGACGGTTCAGCCACCCAGTGGTGGAGGACAGACTGGTAGAGGTCGTCCTAGAGGTGGAGGCCAGGCAGGGGGAGCCTAGTCAGCTCCTGTTCATTCCGGTGGAGGTCAGTCATCCGACGCTCCAGCTAGATTCTATGTTTTCCAAGCCATACCAGATGCAGTGGCCTCATCACAAGTATTATTTCAGCATGCGGTAGAGATGCATCGGTATTATTTGATCCAGGATCCACTTATTCATATGTATCGGCCTTGTTTGCTCATTTCTTGGATATTCCTCATGAGTCTTTGAGTACTCCTTTTTATGTGTCCACTCTTGTGGGCGGTTCTGTGGTTGTGGACCGGGTATATCGGTCATGTGTAGTTACATTATGTGGGTTCGAGACCAGATCAGACCTCCTGTTGCTTGATATGATTGATTTTGAGGTCATCCTGGGCATGGATTGGCTATCTCCCTATCATTCCATTCTAGATTTCCATGCCAAGACCGTTACTCTAGCCATGCCCGAGTTGCTGAGATTGGAGTGGAGATGTTCCCTAGTTAGTGCGGCTAGTCGGGTTATTTCTTTCCTGAAGGCTCGATGTATGGTCGAGAAGGGTTGTTTGGCTTATCTTGCTTATGTGCGGGACACCACCGCCGAGTCTCCGACGATTGATTCAGTGCCGGTAATCCGAGAGTTTGCTGATGTATTCCCTTCAGACCTTCCAGGCATGCCACCGGATCGTGACATTGTTTTTGTATTGACTTAGCTCCAGGCACCCAGTCTATCTCTATTACTCTCTACCGTATGGCTCCGAAGGAATTGAAAGAACAACTTGAGGAGTTGTTGGCTAAGGGATTTATCAAACCGAGTGTGTCGCCTTGGGGTGCTCCAGTGTTATTTGTGAAGAAGAAGGATGGGACTATGCGGATGTGTATTGACTACCGCCCGTTTAACAAGGTCACCATCAAGAACAAGTACCCATTGCTGCGTTGTTTAACCAAAGAATTAGATCCTTTGACCAAAGCTACTTTTAGGATGAACACGGGTTACTGATAATCAAAGAAATAATATTAAGTAAAAGAAAATTAATGAATGGCGATAATATGATGCTTAGAAAGTATAATGTATTGTATTCGAAGTTCAGATGTCCTTTACAAGTTATATTCCCCTCCTTTATATAGGGAGTTTCCTAATATAACGTATATTTCTTGCAATGATCGCCCATTAATGACTAATTATTACATTAATGTGGCATTACAAAGGGTAACCGTAACTATTATATGAAGGTTACATAACGTATGAGTCATTAATTGAGGATCCCTGAATCTGCCCATAGCTCTGTCTGGATTCATTCTGACGGTGTCTCTTCCCTGTCTCAATCAGGTCGAGTTTCCCGTGGCTGATTACCCCGTAGGTTTATTGATCCGCACCTCTTTGTTCCGTACCTCTTTATAGAATCATATCCCATTGTCGTGTTTTTCTTGGTCCACGTAGACGGCTGAGTTGTCAAGAATCATCTTACGTGTGAAACTCTTTTTTACCAATACAGATAGTCCCCCCCCCCACTTACCATTTATTTATCGATTAATATTTGGTAAGTTGATACGCATTTATGGCGGGAATATTTTGCTGCCGCTTTACCTCGAAACATTGTATCCTTCTTTGAACATAGGCATCGTTTGTCACTTCCATTTAATGCTCAAACCACGTGTCCCTTCCGGATTGGTTCTGCAGTTACTCGGCGCCTTTTATGGCTTTTTGCGGCTGCGTCAGTCACAAAGTGACACCTTCAATTATGGCTTTTTATCATTGTTTTTCCCTATGTTTGACGGTTGTCCTCAAGTATAAATACCTCTCTTCTTTTCTTTACTTCCACGAAACACTTTCTAACTTGTCTCTTTTACTTGTAAAGGATTTCTTCTTGCCTTCGTAAACATGTATTCTTCGAACCAATCTAAAAGAGTGATAGGCGTTGAGAGTTTAACAGCTTCTTCTGCTCCGACTATGAGTCAAAGGGGTGGTAGACTAAGGAGTCTAGGATCCACTCCTTCGAGAGGCTTTTCTTCTTCTCAGATTGTCTCCCCTCCTTCTGCTAGGTCTTTAGTTTCACCAAGAGCTAGGGCTTCCAGGACTTTGTCTAGAGGTAGAGAACATCACGAACACCTTCGTGAACCTCGAGTTGATGAAATCATTCCTGACGAGTTTGTCTTTACTAAGGACAATCAGGTCCTCGTAGATCAGTCTTCTTCCCTTGATAGTGTTGAGAGGTATCCCACTCTTATTACTGAAGGTCAGATTTCCCTTGTTCGCAGGGAATGTTTTTGGAGGTCTAATTTCCCTGTCTATATTACGAATAGCAATCAAACAATAACGTCTTACAAGACGGGGTATTCTTTTGTTTATACGTACCCTTTTACTTTAGGGTTTAGACCTCCCATTGATCCAGTCATAATCGAATTCTATCGTTTCTTCAATATTTGCTTAGGGCAAATTGGTCTGCTTGTGTGGCGAGTTGTCGCGTGTCTTAGGAGTTTAGCTTATTTAGCCTCGGTTCCTTTTACTTTTAACCATCTTATTCATCTTTATTCTCCTGCCTTATTTCGTCAAGGGGTTTTTACTCTGGCTGCAAGGAGTAAAAGAGTGTTGGTAACCCCTGGAGACGATAAGGACAGAGGTTGGTACCTCCGGTACGTCGCTGTGCCCACTGCTGGTTTAGTGGGTGAGGAAAATCTTCCCTTCCCTGAAAAGTGGAATCGTGCACGTGAGTACATTTTGGCTCACATTTGTTACTTTTCTTCTTTTTGCTTGAAGTGTTTTATTAACACCGTATCTGATTCTTCTTCCTTCAGCAATCATGGGTACTGTTGAGAATTTCTCCGGTATCCGTGATTGGGTAGAAAAATTATTGTCGGTTTCTCCCTTGGAAGAAAGATCTTGGAAGTAATTCTCTGGGAAGTACGGTTGGCAAGTAAAGACCCACGGTAAGTGAAGCTTTTGTTTCCACTTATTTCCTTACTCGAGCCTTTTTTTTCTTTGTCGTTTAACTTTTTCCCCTTTGACAGGGTTCTCTGCTCGTGGGGTGTATGTTGCGTCCATTCCGAAAATGTGTTTGACTCAGGCCCAAGAGATTATTGCTGGTTCTTCTTCCTCGAAGAGGAAGGTTGGTGAGTCTCGATCTTTAGAAGAAGAAGAAGAGGGCACTTTGGTGCACAGGTCACGAAGAAGGAGGGTGATTTCGGACGATGAGTCTACACCCGTGGTTGTGTCTTCCGTGCCTGAAGTCAGACCCTCTACCTCTGAAGACACTTCACTCCCTCCTATACATGAATCTGTGGATTACCTGTTCCGCGAAGGCTTTGGCCCCGCTATTGATGAAGTTCCCTTGGCTATCTTTCCTGATTCTTTTAGAGAAACTATGTCATCTTCCCCTAGTACTTCCTCCGCTCCCTTGGCTATCACAGCTCCCGCCATTGCTTTTCCCGTGGCTTCCCCGACTCCTCAATCCTCTGTGCCTGCTGCTTCTTCACCTCTGCCTGCTTCTGTGCCTTCCGTTAGGGAAATAGGGTCTTCTAGCAGGGAGATGCGGCAAGTCCTAATAGAGGTTCCGACTGAGGGAAGTCTCTTCAAGAAAACTGGCGAGCCTGAAGTGTGGCTTAAGCCTTTGATAGGCCCCACGGAGAGGTCCAAGCTAGCTAGCCATAGTTCCCTTACATGGGCCAGTGAAGTTGTGCATACCTCTTTGAAGGTATGGTGCAGTTTATCTCATTTCATTTCCGTACATGAAATTTATCATATCTAATTGGTTTATTTCTTGTAGATCAATCTTATAGGCATGGAACTCATGAAGAGGATTTCAAATACAGATCAAGAGATAAAAGAGTTGCGGGCTGATGTTGATATATGGAAGGGACAGTATGACAGTTTAAGGATTGACATGGATGCCTTAGAAGAAGAAAGGAGTACCTCGAAGCGGTAGATGAGAATTATGGCAGTGGAGAAGGCTTCTTCCAATCAAGCTAATAAGGACAAGAGCATTCTCAAATCTTCATTTGCTGAGCAATTGTCCCGTGCCTCAGAAGAAGTTAGGAACTTGAAAGACTTGCTGGGGCAGAAAGAGGAATACTCAGGCGAGCTTGTGCAGTCACTCACCCGGACTCAGGAGGATCTTCGTAATGCTTTAGACAGAGTTCAATCTCCGGAGGAATCGATTGTACCTTTGCAGGCTGCCCATGAAGCTGCTGAAGCGGAGAAGGACGGGCTAAGAGCTGAGCTTCAGATATGGGCGAGAGATTATGAAGATCTCGAAGAGGCGGCTGTTGTCGATGTTAGTTGGGCGTACATGAATTCTCGCCTTGACACATTGACGGAAATGAGTCAAGAGGGTTTTGACCTTAGTGCTGAAATAGCTAAAACTAAGGAAGCCATGGAAAAGGCTCAACAAGGTCATAACCTCTCTTCACCCGATGGTGAGACTCCTGCTGCTCATGCTTCTTCGTCCGAAGAAGATTAAGATGTTGGTTCACCTTTTTTTTATTTGATTGGTGGTTACCTCCAGCTCCATCGGGGGTAAATTTGGATCTTTTTAAAGTCCCCAACTGACAACTTAGGGGCACCTTAATGTATAAATTATATGCGGCTAAGTACTAGTTAGTACTTAGTTCTTACTTAGCCGCTCTTTTTGGAATATATGCAAGTTATGACTTTTTTGCTTTGAGCTTCTATTTCACTCTTAAGTCTTTTGCATGTTTTGATTTTTGAGGTTTTTGTTTTACCTCTGAATTTTTGAATGAAGATGTCGAAATCACTCGTACCTTTTCATAGTAGGCACGGTGTTGTATATAAAATGTGAGCCTTTTTTGTAGTACGTTTTGTTTATGCAAGAGGGCCCTTTATGATTGACACTTAACGAAGAAGACGTCTCAACTTCATGATGGTGTAATAATGCAATAGAGTGATAGGAATTTTTCACATGTTTAAGAATGTTTCTGAGGAAAGTTTTTTTTGTTTGAACTTCCACGACACTTTACATGTGTTTTGATTATCATCTAAAACTCATGTTGCAACTGTTTTTATTTAACTGATTTGATATACGCTTGCATTTCGTAACTGTTTTTCATATGTAATAGTTTTTTTGAGTTAATACAAGGGAACAACTGTTTTTCGTTCGTAACAGTTTTTATAAGATTGGGGATTTTACCCGCAACTGTTTTTGTTGATAATAATTTTTAATAAGTACGAGGGAAATGCTTTACATCCAATACTGTTTTATTTGATAACAGTTTTCTGAACAAATACAAGGATTTTGATCTTTCATCCGTAATTGTTTTATTTGATAACAATTTTTGAATGAGTACAATGATGATGATCTTTTACCCCTAACTGTTTTTTTGGTTACAACAGTTTTGAATAAGTACAAAGACGTCTTCCTCGTGGCTAATATTGCCTTTCAACCTGAACATGTTCGAAGGTTTTTTGAATTAGGCTTTGCATTTGAGTCTTTGGCTCTTTCGATTCTGCTTGTATCACTTGACTTGTTGGGTGGACGGATCTTCAGGCTCGAGATTTGACTTTCTGATAGTTTTCTTCGCTTCGTCTTAGCCTTCCATACTGTATAGTCCCCCAAGTGTTTGAGATTGAAGAATGAAATCTCGAGCACTTGACTATTCCTTCCTTGTGGTCCTTTTCCTGAAAAGGAAAAATGTGCGGGACTCGAAGGTATATAGTTTTTAGATGATGACTGCTTAACCCTTTAAAACGTCCATCAAAAAGTGTAACCCTAGACCGGGAATTGTGGTACTTCCTCGCGTCTTTGCAGGTCTAATATCATCATCTGGTGATGGGTTAGCTTTATGCTTATCATCTCAAAAAGTTAGTAAAATTAAATGTTCAAAATAAAATCGAATGTGTGATACCTGACCGGGGGTACTTTTTCCCCTTAGAAGTAGTACTTCTTCAAGTGGATGGCATTCCACCTTGTTGGTAGGATTCTGCCGTCCATGGCTTCCAGATCGTAGGCTCCCTTCCCAGCTATGCCTCGGACTTTGTAGGGTCCTTCCCAATTTGGACTTAGCTTTCCTGCACCTTCTTCTTTCGTTGATTGAAAGACTTTTTTGAGGACGAAGTCTCCAATCTTGAAGTATCCGAAATGGGCTTTACGGTTGTAGTAACGCTCAATGATTTAATTTTTGAGCTGCCATCCATATTAATGTTGCTTCCCTTCGTGGTTCGAGCAGGTCCAGATTAGTCCTCAATTCATCGTTGTTTTCTTCCTCCGTAGCTGTTATAAACCTTATGCTTGGTTCGCCAATTTTCACAGGTATTAAGGCTTCTGATCCATAGACAAGTGCGAACGGAGTTTCTACCGTGGCTATTTTTTAAGTTGTTCTGTATGCCCATAGTACCGTTGGTAACTCATTAGGCCAATTTCCTTTGGCTTTATCTAGCCGTTTCTTCAGGTTGTTGATGATGATTTTATTCGTCGATTCTGCTTGACCGTTAGCCACAGGGTGGTATGGCGTTGAAGTGATCCGTTTGATTTGCTAGATTTCGAAGAATTCTGTGATTTGTGAGCCTATGAACTATGGGCTATTATCACACACGATCTCCCTTGGTATACCAAAGCGGCATATTATGTTTCGCCATAAGAAGCTTTTAACTTCCTTTTCTCGCACATGTTTGAATGCTTATCTTGCTTATGTGCGGGACACCACCGCCGAGTCTCCGACGATTGATTCAGTGCCGGTAATCCGAGAGTTTGCTGATGTATTCCCTTCAGACCTTCCAGGCATGCCATTGGATCGTGACATTGATTTTTGTATTGACTTAGCTCCAGGCACCCAGTCTATCTCTATTACTCCCTACCGTATGGCTCCGAAGGAATTGAAAGAACAACTTGAGGAGTTGTTGGCTAAGGGATTTATCAAACCGATTGTGTCGCCTTGGGGTGCTCCAGTGTTATTTGTGAATAAGAAGGATGGGACTATGCGGATGTGTATTGACTACCGCCCGTTTAACAAGGTCACCATCAAGAGCAAGTACCCATTGTTGCGTTGTTTAGCCAAAGAATTAGATCCTTTGACCAAAGCTACTTTTAGGATGAACAAGGGTTACTGATAATCAAAGAAATAATATTCAGTAAAAGAAAATTAATGAATGGCGATAATATGATGCTCATAAAGAATAATGTATTGTATTCGAAGTTCAGATGTCCTTTACAAGTTATATTCCCCTCCTTTATATAGGGGGTTTCCTAATATAATGTTTATTTCTTGCAATGATTGCCCATTAATGACTAATTATTATATTAATGGGGCGTTACAAAGGGTAATCGTAACTGTTACATGAAGGTTACATAACGTATGAGTCATTAATTGAGGATCCCTGAATCTGCCCATAGCTCTGTCTAGATTCAATCTGACCGTGTCTCTTCCCTGTCTCAATCAGGTCGAGTTTCCTGTGGTTGATTACCCCGTAGGTTTATTGATCCGCACCTCTTTTTTCCGTACCTCTTTATAGAATCATATCCCACTGTCGTGTTTTTCTTGGTCCACGTAGCCGGCTGAGTTGTCAAGAATCATCTTACGTGTGAAACTCTTTTTTACCAATACACGTGTATCGATGATTTGTTTGACCAGTTGCAAGGTGCTCGGGTGTTCTCTAATATTGACCTGAGATCGGGGTACCATTAGTTGAAGATTCGGGACTCGGATGTTCCGAAGACTTCCTTTCATACGAGATATGGTCATTATGAGTTCCTGGTTATGTCCTTTGGCTTGATTAATTCCCCAACGATATTTATGGATTTGATGAACAAGGTGTTTTGCCTTATATTGATTCTTTTGTCATCGTCTTCAATGATGACATTTTGATTTACTCACGTAGCCCAGGGGAGCACGAGCAACATTTTAGAGTTGTGATCCAGACTTTGCGAGAACAAAAGTTGTATGCTAAGTTCTCCAAGTGTGAGTTTTGGTTGGATTATGTGGCATTCTTGGGACATGTGGTATCCGGAGAGGGTATCAAGGTGGATCCTAAGAACATTGAGTCAGTTCATAGTTGTCCACGTCCTACTTTAGCTACAGAGATAAGGAGATTCTTGGGTCTCGCAGGTTATTATCGCCGATTTGTGGAGGGTTTTTCATCCATTGCAGATGCTTTGACTATATTGACTCAGAAGAATCCGATGGTACGACGAGTATGAGGCGAGCTTTCAGAAGCTTAAGACAACATTAACCTCAGCACCAGTTCTAGTGTAGCCTTCCGGTTCTAGGGTGTATACAATTTATTGCGACACTTCACGCGTTGGTTTGGGATGTGTGTTGATGCAGGAGGGGTGAGTTATTGCATATGCTTCTCGTCAGCTGAAGGTTTATGAGAAAAATTACCCTGTGCACGACCTGGAGTTGGCGGCGATTGTTCATGATCTTAAGATTTGGAGGCACTACTTGTATGGGGTGCCTTGTGAGGTTTATACGGACCACCGCAGCTTGCAACACTTGTTCAAGTAGAGGGATCTTGATTTGAGGCAACGCAGGTGGCTTGAGTTGCTGAAGGATTATGATATCACCATTCTTTATCATCCGGTAAAGGCGAATGTTGTTGTAGATGCCTTAAGCAGAAAGGCAGTGAGTATGGGTAGCTTGGCTTACATTTCAGCGGAGGAGAGACCTCTAGATTTGGACATTCAGTCCTTGGCTAATCACTTGGTGAGGTTGGACCTTTCAGAGCCCAGCCGAGTTCTTGCACGTGTGGTTGATCAGTCTTCATTATTGGGGGAGATCAAGGCTCGGCAGTCTGATGATCCGCGCTTGGCAGATCTATGGGAGACAGTGTCACAGGGTGGTGCCAAGGAGGTTTCGATTGGCGAGGATGGTGTTCTGAGACTTCAAGGTCGCTTATGTGTCCCTAATGTTGATGGCCTGAGGGAGAGGATTATAGAGGAGGCTCATAGTTCACGGTATTCTATTCATCCTGGTGCTACGAAGATGTATCACGACTTGAGGCAGCACTACTGGTGGAGGCGGATGAAGAAAGACATAGTGGAGTATGTGGCTAGGTGTCTAAATTGCCAACAGGTTAAGTATGAGCACTAGAGGCCAGGAGGCCTACTTCAGCAGATGCCTATACCTGAGTGGAAATGGGAGCGCATCACTATGGACTTCGTAGTTGGGTTTCCTCGGACTCTGCGGAAGGTGGATACAGTTTGGGTCATTGTAGACAGGTTGACCAAGTAGGCGCATTTCATTCCAGTAGCTACTACTTATACTTCTGAGAGGTTGGCCCATAACTACATTCGGGAGATAGTTTGGTTGCACGGTGTGCCTATGTCCATTATATCAGATCGAGGTCCTCAGTTCACCTCGCACTTCTGGAGAGCAGTACATAGTGAGTTAGGCACCTGGGTAGAGCTCAGCATAGCATTCCACCCTCAGACCTACGGGCAGCGGAGCGGTCAATTCAGATATTGGAGGACATGCTCAGAGCATGTGTGATTGACTTTGGAGGGTAGTGGGACCAGTTCTTGCCTTTGGCCGAGTTTGCTTATAATAACAGTTATCATTCCAACATTGACATGGCTCCATTCGAGGCTTTGTATGGTCGGCGATGTCGTTCTCCCATCGGGTGGTTTGAGCCTGGTGAGTCTAAGCTATATGGAACCGATCTGGTGAAGGATGCATTGGATAAAGTAAAGTTGATTCAGGAGAGGCTTCGCACAGCACAGTCCAAACAGAAGAGTTACGCGAATCAGAAGGCGCGTGATGTATCATTTATGGAGGGCGAGAAGGTTCTGTTGAAAGCCTCGCCGATGAAGGGTATTATGAGGTTTGGGAAAAAGGTCAAGGTGAGCCCAAGGTTTATAGGCCCATTTGAGGTGTTGAGGCGGGTTGGGGAGGTTGCTTATGAACTCACTTTACCTCCCAGTTTATCAGGAGTTCATCCGATTTTTCATGTGTCCATGCTCCGGAGGTACCACGCCGACATCTCTCACGTGGTTGATTTCATCACCATTCAGCTATATGAGAGGTTGGGTTATGAGGAAGATCCAGTTGCTATCACTGACAGGCAGGATCGTCAATTGAGGTCCAAGAGAGTTTCCGCCGTAAAGGTCTAGTGGAGGGGCCAACCAGTTGATAAGGCAACTTGGGAGTCCGAGGAGGACATGTGGAGCAGATACCCACACTTATTCAGCACTCCATGTATGATTCTAGACCCGTTCGAGGACGAACGTTTCTTTAAGAGGTGGAGAATGTAACGACCTGACCGGTCGTTTTGCGTTCTAGAACCCCGTGCCCCTAAATGAAACTTCCCGTAGTTGCTTTTACTGATTTATAACTTGCGGGGATGGGTGGTTCGAGGTTTGGAATGGTATAGGAACACTTAGTTTCTTAAGGTTGGCCTTAAAGGCCAAGTTTGACTTCGGTCAACCTTTTTAGTAAACGACCTCGAAATCAAGATTCGAAGGTTCCGGTAGGTTCGTATGATGATTTCGGACTTGGGCGTATGTTCGGAACGGGTTTTGGATGACCCGGGCGCGTTTCAGCGCCAAATAGTGAAATAAGATGCCTAAGCTCAATAATGGAGGTTTGGAACGTGTTTTTGTGTTATCGAGGTCCAAATGGAATTCCGAGACCGGGAATAGTTCCGTTATGTCATTTATGACTTGCTTGCAAAATTTGGTGTCATTCTGAGTAGTATAGGTAGGTTCGGCGTATTGAAAGCGAATTCAAGAACTTAAAGTTCTTAAGTTTGATCCAATAGGTTTTGGGGTATGATTTTTAGATTTAGCGTTGTTTCAGACATTCAGAAGGCTCGAGTGAGTCCGTATTATGATTTAGGACGTGTTGGTATATTTGGACGAGGTCACGTGTGGGCCCGGATGCCATTCAGACATCGCGCGAAGCCAAAAACCAGCCTTAAAGGACTGCTGGTGCACCAGATCTGGTGCGACCGCACCTGCGGAGGTCCAACCGCAGGTGCGAGACCGCTTCTGCGGTCCCAGCCTCCCAAGTGCGACCCCAGGGGGAGTTGCCCAGTTCCGCAAGTACGGACCCTTTTTCGTAGAAGCGGAGCCGCAAGTGCAGACTCCGCTTCGCAGGTGCGACCACCGGCCCCCTTTTCATTTTCCGCAGGTGCGAGATATGTCTTGCATATGCGAGACCGCAGGTGCGGTCCTCGAGCCGCAGATGCGAAAATCTTGTAGGCAGTGAGTTTGTTTTAAATACGGGACTTAGCCATTTTTGAACAACTTTTCTTCATGTTGGGCGATTTGGGAGCTGGTAAAAGAGGGATTTGGACATAGCATGTGAAAGGTAAGTGATTCCTACTATAGATTAAGTTTAATACTTGAATTCTTAGGTAGAATAACACATTAAATTAGTAGAAATCATGGGATTAGAGTAACACCTAGGGTTTTAGCAAAAAAATGAGAATTTACCATGGAATATTTTATGAAATCATGCAGAAGCTATATAATATTGATCCTTAGGCTATGGGTGACTATTTCCCTTGAAAATTTCCGGAATCCGAGCATGTGGGCCCGAGGGTGTATTTTTGGATTTTATAATTTAGGTTGGAAGAATCACTTAAATAGGGGAATTTCATACTTTTGAGTATAGATTGATTTATTTGTGCAATATTTGGCTAGTTTCGAGTCCTTCGGCGACGAATTTGGAGTTTCGGGCGCAATCTTGACCCGGAAAGTAGCCTTGACACGAGGTAAGTCTCCTTTCTAACCTCGTAAGAGGGAATTATCCCCATAGGTGAATATAAATAATTGCATGTCTTTATTTTTGGGGGATACGTATGAACGAAGGGACGAGAGTCCGTGCGTAGCTACTACTATGTCATGTCGGGGAGTTTAGGATTCACAAGCATGCCATATGTGCCGTATCTATAAATCTTAAAAATACTAATCTAGGTTGCCTAATGTCCTTGAATTATTAAGTGTGTTATACCCCATTTTAACACGGGTCAAACTAAAGTATAACATATTGGTAATTCTGAAGGTTTAATTAATTAAGAGAGTCGCCACCTAATTATTTTAACGGTGAATTAGGACACCAATTTTAACTAAGTAGTGCTTAAAGTTAACTCTATTTTATATGGTCTGCTTAACCTTTAAGACTACGGGTAAGGGTTCTAGTTAATCTTATAGGAAAGATTATTAAGACACCCTATATGATCCATTAAATATGGTTAACCGGCCAAACTTAGGTTAATTACTTATTTTTGAAAATAGCTAAGGCAAAGTGGCGATAACAATGAAAAAAAAAGGTTCAAACAACTTGAAATACAAGAAATCAAACTTCATATTTAAACTTGAAAGTATTAAAATAACAAAATCGATTTCGATGTTAGAAAGTAAGTATTAAAACGTTTTCAAAATGGAGTGAAAATTGTTTGAGACTAACTTTTTCAACTGATTTGAGAAAGTAATCTAAAAATAAGCTCATTTATCAAATGATATACGTGACTCAAATTTTGAGTAAAATGAAGACTCAACTAAAAATTATCCCAAAAGTATCGTTGTTGATTTTAAAAGTTATTCTAATAAATAAGTATTTTACTTATAACTGAATGGATTCTCTAAGTGGCTAAACAAAATTTACTACCTAAATATATATTAACAGAACTCCAAATTAAGATAGTCAAATCACAGAAATCAGTAGTTAATCTAATAGATTCAAACAAAATAAATGCTAAAGACAAAAAGTCGCCATAGGCGACCCCAAGCATTTCGCTTGTTTTCCTGCTATCGGTTGCATTCTAAGGAGGATGGTATAGGATGCGATGATTCCATGCTCGGGTATGGACGAGCCTTGCATTAAGCCTCCATGGGTTGCTCCATGTGCATATGCAAAAGAAAGGAAAGCATAAAATTAGAAAGAGAAGTTCAATATTTCACTGCATATGAAACAACCAAAATGAGCATTTTATTATTACTTAGCTCATAGAAACGGTAAGTTCCAAAGTTTTTCCGGCACAATGCACTGATTACTAAAATCCTAACTCAAAAATTTCTAGTTTGAGTTAAGTGAGAATTATTTAAACCTATCAACATGAATTCTAGGCAGTGAACGAATTACTAAATGAGGTAAAAATGCTTGAGGACGGATTTTGCGGTTTAACATATTCTTACTTGTTTAAACATGTCTTAACTATCTTAAATAATTTGTGAACATCTATCCAAGTTGGTAATACAGTATATAGACATGGAGAAAGCATTTGTTATAAAATAGCTTTTACAACCAAAGAAACGGCTTATTAACACATCAAATGCGATTATTTTTTGAAATATCTAGTTTGACTCGTACAAGATTTTGACGGCAATCCTCTTGAAACAAAACGTAGTTGCTAACAAATCGGATATCCAAAGGCATACACTGTTGGTGATAGTAAAAGAAATAAGAAGTATGTATTTTTATTAATACGGCACTAGAAATACTTCAAGTCCATACTTGAAAACTTAAGCTTCTTATAATCGGTTTCTCTAAAACGCACACAAGAAATCATGTGGTATCTAATGGTAGAAGCATCACATGAGAATTCATCCGTAGTTTTCTTAAACAAAAGAAAGTGTCATATGATTTAAGTATTAAATCTAAAAAAAACTTTAGCATCTTAACAGTAGTAAGCAAATATGTTTGAACATTTAAATACTTTTCATTACTTGGTTAAATAAAAGGTGGTTATTCTATTAGGCACATTCTTAAATGGCTTGTACATTTCACTCTAGGCAACAATCACATTTGACTTGGGCGGCATACAAGATAGTATTACTAATGGGAACTGATTGAACTATTCTCTAACTGCTGAAATGCATAAAATTCTGAAGTGAAAGTAGAGGACGGGAACCTCAGGTTAAAAAAAATCGGATCCTTTTGAGAGCCTAAATTACACAGCTATAATTGCTTACACTGACCCTATATCTCAAGATAAAACCGATGAACAATACTTGTACCAATTCTATATTTGTTCTAACAACATAGGACTAAAACTCAATCCCCAGTAGTTATTCATATATAAACTTTCACATTTAAAAATCCTAACTATTGAATTCAGATTCAACAAACATTAGCAAGCAAGGAAAGAAAAGGACAACAAAAATAAAGGCATCAATACCTAAAGGAATTCTACATCATGATTTTCCACACAAACAAACTCTAGATTGGTTCATGGCTCATGTGTTTAAACCAAACAAATACTTGTTTCAAATATATAAAAAATTAGATGACGAGAAGAATAGATTTCAGAGTTACTGACCTTTTTGTGCGCAGTGAACGGGGCATCGTCAAGGTCTACTATTTACGGCCTCTACTCTGCTACCTCGAATAACCGTTCGAAATCAGAGTAAAAATTTTGGCGAGTAAAAAGGTTTGAAGCCGCCAGCCCAAAGATGTGATTCTAATGAGTAAAAAAATGAGAAAAACGGCGAGGAAAAGAGTATAAAAGCGGCTGGTCCAAAAGTTCCTCTGTTTTGAAATTGCAAAATTGCAAATCAAATAGAGAAAGAGTTGGTTGAACTATGATTTTAGAAAATTAGTGAGTTTCAGAGAACGAGGAGGGATAAATGGGCGGCTCCGAGCTTGTTTGAGGGGGTAAATGGGCGGCTCCAAGCTCCTCCACAATGGCCTCAAAATACCATTATTTATAATGAAAAACTAGGGCTTAATTTCTAGGTGGGATTCGAAATTCAAACGGCCATAAGAGCTGTTTCGAAAATCAAACCAAATCTCTGAGAAATCAGTCCTTCAGGCTTGGAGAATCAAAATTTCAGAAGTCTTTTTGGCTTCATATGTTGACTGACCGTTAAAGAAGAGAGAGGGGTGGGGAAAGAGGCGTTCTTTGAATGATATTGGTGCAACAAGTTTTGGCTTGGAGATGGAGGAGTTTGGAATTTTTCTTAAAATAAGGAAGGAAGAAGATGGACGACATATTTTTTGCATAAAGGAGGATAAGCGTAGATTTTAGGGATTAGGCTAATTGGGCTGGGTCTTGGTCTAGGTATTGGGCTTGAAATGGTCTCCTCTTTTCAAATTAATTTTATTGGGCTCTCATATCTTTCTCATTTGGGACTCTATATAAAAAAAATATTTGGAACATATATAATATTATATTTTAAATAAGCACTTAACTCGATAATAATTATATTAACTGTGTTATTAATAACAGTGCTAATATTACTAATACCAAAAATAATAATTTTTGTAATAATAACAATATATTCAACAATTATAATTATAATAAATAGTAGTAATAATAGTAATTAATAAAAATAGTGCATTAGATTATTAATGACTAGGGAGCGCCAGAAAATTCATTAGAAGAAAGGAGGGGAAAAATTGGATGTCAACAAAGTGAACATCTAGTAAGTTACATTCTGAAATTTGTATTATTGAATCCTTCTCTGTATGTATATCCTCTACTGAATTTCCTGATTTTCTGTTAATTATGTGTAAATATACGGGTATTCGCATTGCATGTATGATTCGTGTAACGACCCGATCTGTCTTTACGTAGAACCTGCATTATAATTAATGTTATTGACTTTTTATAAGATGGTTATACTGTTATTGGTGTGTTAGAGTTGGTAGGCTTGAAATCAGAATGGTTGTAGTGAGAGTTTAGTCATTCAATCTTTAAATATAGCCTTAAAGCTGGAAAAGTCAATTGAGAGTTGACTTATTGGTAAACGACCTTGGAATGCAGATTTTATGGCTCGGATAGCTTCGTTAGGTAATTTGGGCCTTAGGCGAGTGATCAGAATATTTTTGTGATGTCCGGTGTAGAATTAGGCTTGAATTGGCGAAAGTTAGTTTTTGGTGATTTCCGATCGGAAGTGGAAAATAGGCTATCGGGGTCGGAAGGGAATTCTGACAGTTGGAACAGGTTCGTAATGTCATTTTGGATATGTCTGCAAAATTTCAGGTCAACCGGAGTTGTTTTGGATAGTTTCGGCATCGTTGGTGGATTTTAGAAATTTGAAGTTTCGGCATCGTTGGTGCAAAATTTCAGGTCAACTGCGTCGCATGTTCGATTCGTGAGCGGTGTAATAGATGCATCTATGCTTCGAGCCGTTCGACCCTTCGGCAGTGCACATTTATTTTCGCATCGTACTAGCCGTACGTCCACGGTATGTTATGTGATTGTTAGTTGTTTGGGTATCCTGTGATTATGTATCTGTTGAATATCATGAAAAAGGAAAACTAGGTAATTTGCATGCTAGAGAACTTGACATGTAAGGTATTTGTAAAGGATATTTTATGTTCTTGTCTTCATTATTATTCACGATTGCCATTTCTGCTTAGCCTTATATTTAAAACATTATTTTGACCCTAGTAAGTGTCACGTCGACATCTAGTCACTACTTCTTCGAGATTAGACTGGATATTTACTGGGTATATATTATTTATGTACTCATGCTACGTTGTACTTAATTGTACAGGTTCTGAGGCAGGCGCATCTGGGTATCAGTCCGGAGTTCGTCCCTGATATATACCTGGTCCATACTTCACGGTGAGTTGCTCCTCTTGACGACATTCAGCAGCACTTTAGAGTCTTCTTTTGTTATTCTGTCTATTCCTTTTCAGACAGTAAGACAATCTATTACTTCTTTTGTTTTTACTCTACTAGTATGCCTATAGACTTGTGACACTAATTCCTGGCACTCACGTTAATAGACTATTTTTTTGGGACGTAATTACTAATTATGACTTTATGATATTTTTTGCATAAAGCTGCCTAAGTTATTAGTTTATCAAATGTTTAAATGTAAACCGAGTAAGTGTTGGAAAATATTTTGATAAAATAAACAAAACTCACTAGTAGTTAGATTGTTGGCTTTCCTGATAATGGCATTGAGCGCCATCGCGACGTGTGTTAGGATTTGGGTCGTGACATTATTCAAATTAACAGGACTGAACTTTAAAAAACTAGAGTAATACATTTTAAGGCAAGTATTTTTTGTAATTAAGTGTTGGGTCCATGCTCGGCATGGGCCATCACTAATCTAGTATTCTAAATATGGATGTTTTGCTTACTATACAATTTTTGAAACCTATTTATCAAAATTATCAAAAAGTTTGTATTACCCGCCCTAAATAAGTTTTTCTTACAATTTATATATAATCAATTGCTAGTGCTTTAAATTAGAAAATTCTTTGCTTGGGAAATGGCGTAACTGAAGGGAATGAAGTCCAAAATGTTCTTCCATTTAAATAAGACTCCTTGCATTTTTTTGTTACCTATTTTAAGCCACAATTAATGCAACTCTTCTCTCTCTTTTCCACAATTACCTATTTTAAGAAAAGAATAATTTAGGGTACAACAACACACAAATTAAAGATAATTTCATGGAAATTTGATACATATCTACAATAACATACATACTAAAAATAAAATTTCATACAACTAATAATATAGTATACAACTTATTTACAACTTTTATGCATCATTTTTACCCAGTTAAATACAACTACAACATCATACAACTTAAAATAATTTTCATACAAATTTTATAAAAATATGTTTTTGTATGAATTTGTGTATGATTTGTATATATTTTGTATGTGGTGTGTTCTTCTGCTTCTTCTTCGCATTTCAATCTGAAAATTCAGCAATATCAAATCTAATCTTCACTAAATACCCTTAAAATTGAGGTATAAACTCCATAGAATATTCTGAATCATTTGCAATAACACCCAATCCAATAAAAAATATTTTTTTGAAAATCCAAATTAGGATTCAAAGCTTCGAACCTTTTTAATAATTGTCAATAGTATTGGTAATTTCAATTCGAATAATCCAGCCAAATAATTAATATACATATGTTGTTATCCCATCGTCGAACTCCAAAAGGAAAAGGGAAAGCCCAAAAGAACTTCAAACTCCAGCAATGACAAAATTTAAATCGATAAAAAATTAACCCTTTCTCTTCACTGTTAGGGAATATATGAGCTTTATTTATATATTTATTTCTCCGTGGTTATTGTCTTCGACATAAACAAACTCGAATATAAATTATTCTTTTTTACAAGAAAAGCAAAGGAAATCAAGGGTGTGTTTGGTATAACAGAAAATGTTTTTCATGTAAAATATTTTTCAAGAAAATATTTTGTTGGAAAACAAGTAGTAATCTTATTCATTTTTCGGTGTTTGGTACACAAATTAAGGAAAATATTTTCTCAAGTTTATTCATAAATAATTTTGATACAATAAACATGGAGCCATGAAATTTCGAACCAACAACCTTCTGAACCCACAAATTTCATACACTTTTGAACCCCAAAACTTTAGAAACCGCGAAATTTCGAACCCGTAAACTTTATAATTTCTAAACTCGTAAACTTCGAAACACATAAACTTTCGAACTCATAACTTTGAAACGTGTAAAAATTTGAACCTGTAAACCGAAAGATAAAAAAAAAATATATATATATATATATATAATATTTACAGAAATTTAAAAATTACAAAAAAAAAAAGTAAAAAATATAATTTTTTGTGCGGGAGGTTGGGGAGGGGGGGGTGTAGAAAAACGAAAAACAAAAATTTGAAATTATAAAAAAAAAATTGCGGGATGGGGGTGGGGGGTGACGGAAAAAAATCTTTTTGGAGAGAGGGCATGGGGTGGGGTTAGGTGGGTGGGTGTAGGGGTGTGGGGTGGGTTGGTGTGGGTATGAAATAGGGTGGAGAGGTTTGAGAAGGAGTTTTGAAATTTTTTTTCCCTTCTCTTGATAGGGAAAACATTTTACTCCAGTTGGAGGAAAATGAGTTGATAAGGAAAATATTTTCCAAAACATTTAAGCCAACCAAACATGAGAAAATTAAAAAATATTTTCCTTCGTACCAAACACACCCCAAATTTTGTTATGTTGTGAATTAATTATAGAAAAGATAGTTCTCCAATTAGAATATTACATTATTAGCTTCCAGGAACTAATTAACACAGTTTCAGTGTTTCAGACCGGGGATGCTGCTCTAGTCCGGTCTGCTGCTCTAGTTTGATTGACTTTTGTCATGTGAATAATCATAAATAAAAAGGTTGTTTCCACTTTTGTATAATTGGCAAAAGATTTATATTGTTAAGTGCTATAACTGCTCAGCTAGAGAAAATTATCCTCGTGGTCGTGGAATTTAATTAACAGAATCAAGTTAAATTAAAATACTAATTAGTACATTCAGATTAAAAAATGTATGAAACTGAACCAATCAGTGCTTAACCTCTATGCATGGCTAGGTCTAGCATCAATGGTGAATGAGAGAAGAGGACGAGAGGAGACAGAATTTCTCATTTTCTGTGTTAATTAAAAAACTGTACATAGCCTTCCTTTTATACTAGTCACTAACTAACTATGATTAACAACTTAACCACTTGACCTTTTAACCATAATTAGAAAACTATACAAGTACCTATGCAGCTAACTACTATTAAACTTCTACATGCTTGATCTCATACTGTCTTAATACTCCCCCTCAAGCTGGTAGGTGCAAAGATGTTATGTACTCCCAACTTGGACATCAAAAATTCATGTCGTTTCCTCGTGAGCCCCTTCGTAAGAATGTCTGCAAGTTGATCTGTCGTCCCCACATGCATTGTTTTGATCAGCCCCTTTTGAATCTTCTTCCTAATAAAATGACAATATATCTCAATGTGCTTTGTCCTTTCATGATACACAGGATTTGCTGCTATTTGTAATGCAGATTTACTATCACAATTCACCCGAACTGGTAACTCTATTTCTGCTCCCAGTTCCTTGAACAAACCTTCTAACCACACTAACTCTGAAACTACTGAAGCCATGCTTCTATACTCTGCCTCTGCTGAGCTTTTAGACATTGTATTCTGCTTCTTTGACTTCCAAACAATTAATGAATCTCCATGCTTCACAATGAATCTTGTAATAGATTTCCTTGTGTTTGGACAAGATGCCCAATCAGCATCGCAAAAAGCAGTTAGTGTGTTCTTCTTCTTGCTTCTCATCAAAATCCCCAAACCTGGTTCTCTCTTCACATACTTAACAACTCTTATGGCTGCTTCCTAGTGTGACTTATTTGGATTCTGCATAATCTAGCTAAGTGTTTGAACAACAAAAGCAATATCCAACCTGTTCAGTGTCAGATACAACAGCTTCCCAATCAATCTCTGATATTTTCCTTTGTCTTCCAATAATTCATCATTGTCTAAGCCTGCAACTTTATCCATTTCTGTAGTTGTAAGCTTCTGGTTGCAATCCAATGATGTCCAACTAGGCTTTGTTGTACTTAAGCTTAGTTCTGATATAAGCTCTAAGATGTACTTTCTTTGATTCATCATAATTCCTCTATGAGATCTACAAAACTCAATGCCCAAGAAATACTTCAACTCACCCAGGTTTTTTAGCTTAAAAAACTGGTGCAACTGCTTCTTGGTTTCCTCAATGGGTATTAGATTATTCCTAGTAATCAACATGTCATCCACATAGACTAAGATGACTACAATGTTCCTGTCATGTTTCTTTGTGAATAGAGAGTAGTCTAAGGAGCTTTGTGTAAAACCTTGATTGATCAGTGCTTCAATAAGTTTGAAAATCCACTGTATGCTTGCCTGCTTCAGCCCATAGAGAGATTTGATAAGCCTGCACACTTTGCCTTCATTCTCCCCCTGGCTTGCAAAACCGTCTGGCAACTTCATATACACCTCATCATAAATGTCCCCTTGAAGAAAAGCATTGTATACATCCATTTGATGTATGTTCCATCCCTTAGTAGCTGCAATAGAAATTACAGCTCTAACTGTAACCATCTTCACTACTGGTGAAAATGTTTCTTTGTAATCCAACTAAGCGTTCCTTGAAACTTTCAATGTCTCCATTGGCCTTATACTTCACCTTGTAGACCCATCTACATCCTATTGGAACCTTCCCTGCTGGTAATGCCACTAACTCCCATGTTTTGTTGTCTTCTAATGCTTGGATTTCTGCCTTCATTGCCTCAACCCATATTTTATCCTTAAATGCTTCATGGAATGTCTGTGGTTCTGTGACAACTGAGAAAACTCTCAGGTAATATTGGTAGTGTGGCTTTAACTCATTATAGGAAACATAGTTGAAGATAGAATAAGGTTTGACTGGCTGCTCCAAAGTTGCTGCAGTAACATAATCAGTCATCCATACTGGCACTCTCTTGTCTCTGGTAGACTTTCTAGGCTCCTTTTCAGTATCAGTTGAGACTTCATTTGTCATCTGTTCTATCTCCTCTTGGCTAACCTGTTGATGATCTGTCAAAGACATATCTCCCCCTTCATCAATCATTTTTAAATCATCACTAGAAAAGTCTGTTCTGTGACTTCAAGTAGTGGTGATTGGCTTATTGGATGAGAGATTGTTGCATCATGTGTTTGAACATCCATGTCCAGGAACATGTGTTGTTTCTCTTTCTTCTTGAATTTGAATGAAAATACTGACTCCTTAAAACAACATCTCTATTTATGAAGAAATATTGTTTAGATAAGTCATATAGAACATATCCGTTAGTAACTTCTGAATATCCCATCATAATTTCAACAGTTTCTCTAGCTTCAAACTTATCATGTATTTTCATGTTCTTTGCAAAACACAAATAACCAATTGTCCTTAAATGATCAATGGTTGGCCTTTTCTGATGAAATACTTCATAAGGACTCTTTCCTGCTATCACACTTGATGGTAATCAATTAATGATATACACAGCTGCTAACACACAGTGTCCCCAAAACTTCAAAGGTATATGTCCTTGAAACCTAATGGCCCTTGCAGCCTCCAACAGATGCCTATGCTTTCTTTCAGCAATTCTATTTTGCTGAGATGTATAAACACATGTCCTCTGATGAATAATACCATTCAATTGAAACAGTTTACTGCATGCCTCATTTACAAATTCTACACCATCATCAGTTCTGATCACCTTAACTTGTCTATTGAACTGAGTTTGTACTAGTTTTATAAAATTTCTCAACAAAACTAACGCATCACTTTTCAACTTCAACAAATAGACCCAAGTCATTCTAGAATGATCATCAACAATTATCAAAAATAATCTATTACCATCAAAAGTTTGCACAGCATATGGTCCCCATACATTAATATGCAACAAGTGAAATATACCTTCAGCTCTACTATTGCTTGTGTTAAATGAAAACCTACAGTGCTTAGCTAAAGGGAACACATTATAATTATGTAGTTTTCCCTTACAATCATCATATGCTAATGAAAAAATATGCTTCAATGCTCCTGCTGAAGCATGCCCAAGCCTCATGTGCCAGAGTTCAATGTCCAGATCTGCCTTCCTTGCAGTCAATCCTTGAACAATTCCCTTATTATTCCTACTAGTAGTTTGTGGTAATAGGTAGATATCTCCCCTCTTCTTACCAATCACCTTCACCTTCCCACTGCATAGGTCCTGAAGTAGGTAGAAATCAGGATAAAAAGTTGCACAACAATTCAATTCCTTTGTGATCTTAGACACTCACAACGAATTATACTTAAACTCAGGTAAGTATAATATATTGTCAACTCTTCCTGCATTTGCTATGTCACAAGATCCTATGTATGTCATATTTGACACTTCTCCATTAGGTAAATGTACCTTTTTGCATAAATTCCATCTACTTCTAACTTGTGTTCTAGCATTTCCAAATTAGAAGTCATGTGATTTGTGGCTCCAGAATCTACAATTCATTCATGACTACTACTATCAACAAAACAAGCACTAACACTACCTGCCATATTAGTTGATGCTTCTGGCACATTTTCTTTGTTGAGTAGCTTTAGAATCTGAATGTATTGTTCTGCTGTGAAATGTGGTATTGGAGGGACTTTGAAGGCATCCTAACCTCTTCCTCCTGCAATTTGTGGCCTGAACTCCCCTGTCACTGCATTATGAGTTGTATTGCCTCCAAATTTCTTCTTGAACTTGAAATCATCAAGGTATCCAATCAACTAGTAGCAGCCTTCTCTACTATGTCCTTTCATCTTGCAGTAGTCACAAAATAAGTTGTAATTTCTTCTAGTCTTTTGAGTGTTAAATCCCTTAGTTGATAATAGAGTTGTCATCTCATTATTTTTCAGTGGTAGCCACAACATTTTCCATGCTCCTTTGGCTTTCCCTTTCCATCAACATAGAGTATGCCTTATTCACAGTTGGAAGTGGATCCATCATCATGATCTGCTCACGTGCTTGTTCATATGTCTCATTGAGTCCCATAAGAAATTGTAGCAATTTCTGTCTACGCATGAAAACTTCATACTCACTTGACTTTGGACAATCACAACCAGGAGCTGGTGCCAAATAGTCAAACTCTGCCCACAGTTCACGCAACTTTGATAAATAGGCTGCAATTGAACTCGTTCCTTGACTTGTAGTAGTTATGGCTATGTGCAACTGAAGAATTCTGGATCCATTGACTTTGTCGAACCTTTCCTTCAAATCTCTCCAAACAGCACATGCATTTGAAGAATACACTATTCCACTGAGTAGATCGCTTGAAACACAATTCATTATCCATGAGAGGACAATTGCATTGCACCTTTCCCACAGATCAGCCAAATTTGTGCCATAGTCTTCCTTCTTACAGGTTCTTTCAATGAATCATATTTTGTTATCGCAATTCGCATTGCTCTGCTCCACACAAAATAGTTGTATGATCATGTCAATTGTAGTGAGATCAGAACAACTCCTGAATTATCTGTTGAGTGCAGAAACAAAGGATGATTATGACTCAAATTTTCTGGCAATGTATCATCTACAACCGCCATTTTTGATTTCTTCAGCTCGCGCCCTAAATTCGCAGAAGACGATAATAAAAACACTCTAACTGTGAGTAAATCGTGAAATTTTATCTAGGATCTATGAGCTTAGGTCCATATTAATGGCCTCATTGCTCTGATACTATGAACAAATTAGTTCTTAACCTCTATGCATGACTAGGTCTAGCATCAATGGTGAATGAGAGAAGAGGACAGGAGAGGAGAGAAAACAGAATTTCTCATTTTCTGTGTTAACTAAAAAACTATACATAGCTTTCCTTTTATACTATTCACTAACTAACTATGATTAACAACTTAATCACTTAACCTTTTAACCATAATTAGAAAACTATACAAGTAACTATGCAGCTAACTACTATTAAACTTCTACATGCTTAACCTCCTACTGTCTCAATAGAAACATATATTTCCCATCCGGTATAGTTAATGACTCTGAACCGTATAAAAATGACTTGTTGAGATCTCCAATACTGATATTTTTCCATTTTCCGACTGTAGTCATTTAATCTGCCTAAAATTATTGGTAAAAATACATATATAATTGACAAATTAAAATTAAAATTTGAGGTGAGATAATGTCTCGCTCTCGATCGGGCAGTGGTAATACTTTTGTTTGTTCATTCCACCAGCTCAACAATATACGTACATGATTAAAGAATATAGTTGGATAAATTGTTGAATCTAAAGCTCCACGCCGATATATATGTCACGACCCAAATCCTAACTCAGGTCGCGATGGCGCCCAACACCGTGGTCAGACAAGCCAACATCAATCTACTAGTGAGTTCCATTTAATTTACCAGGATATTTCCAACACTTACTTGATTTAGATATAAGACATTAAGTAAAAACAGATAACTTAGGCAATCTTAAGCAGAAATAGCCATAAAAGTCATAATTTTATGTTTACATCCCAAAACTAATGTCTACTAACGTGTGTGCCATGAACTAGTGTCACAAGTCTACATGCATCTAGTAGAATAATATCAAAAGGAATAAAAGTTTGTCCTACTATCTGAGTAAATATGGACAGAAGTGGCAAAAGAATAGCTCCAAAGTGTTGCTGGAAGTCGTTAGGAGAAGCAACTCACATTGAAGCCTCGACTAAGTATAAATCAGGAATGAGCTCCGAACTGATACCCAGATGCACCTGCCTCAGAACCTGTACAATTAAGTACAGAGCGTAGCATGAGTACATAAATAATATGTACCCAGTAAGTATCCAGTCTAATCTCGAAGAAGTAGTGACGAGAGGTCGACTTGACACTTACTAGGGTCCAAACAGTATATTTAGGTAAAATTTAAGGAGAGTAACAAGTATGCATGGATAGTAATGCAACAAATATCGAATCATGACCACAAATCTAATTACGTGGTGAAACACCAATATACAAGTTTTCAATTCATTTTCCCCGGATATCTAGCAGTTTGACAGTCATGAAAATATCAGCAAATAGCATGCGCATAATGGGTTGAGGACAAACAGCCTGGGCCAACATAATAATAAAAAATGTGCATTGTCGAAGGGTCGAACGCCGCGAACCATAGATGCATATATTAACCTGTCGTGGGGTACGGCCCGCTCCCATGAGAGTAGGGGAAGAACCACTCCGCTCGCGGCATATAAATTGCGAAGAGGTCACACACAAGCACAACATTTTCCTTTAAATCCTTTCCAACGTAACAATTCGTTTAAGAACATCAAGTTCTAGGATTTCTTGAAACAAGTTGCATACAATGAAATCACAAGGCATATAGATCAATTTCATGAAATTCACAAGGCATGGTGTGAACCTAACTACCCGGACATAACAAGAATAGTCACTACGCACGGACTCTCGTCACCTCGTACGTACGTAGTCCCCACAATAATAACACATAATAATTTATTTCACCTATGCGGGCAATTCCCTCTTACAAGGTTAGCAAGGAGACTTACCTCGTGTCAAGTCTACTTTCCGGGTCAAGAATGCGCCCGAAACTCCGAATTCGTCGCCCAAGAACTCGAAACTAGCCAAACATCATATTAACAAATCAATATATGCTCAAAAGTCCATAATTCTCCTATTTAAATGATTATTTCAACATAAATTGCAAAAATCCTAAAATACACCTCCGGGCCCATAGCCTAAGGATCAATATTATATAGTTTTTGCATGATTCCATAATCAATTTCTTGGTAAATTCTCATTTTTATCAAAACCCTAGGTTTTACTCTAATCCCATAATTTCTACTAATTTAAGGTGTTAATCGACCTAAGAATTCAAGTATTTTACTTAATTTATAGTAGGAATCACTTACCTTACACTTGCTAGGTCCAAATCCCGCTTTTACCAGCTCCCAAATCGCCCAAGATGAAGAAAACTTATTCAAAAATGGCTAAGTCCCGTATTTAAAACAACCTTCACTGCCTACAGAGTTTTCGCACCTGCGGCTCGAGGACTGCACCTGCAGTCTCGCACCTGCGGAAAAGGGAAAGGGAGGTCACGCACTCTGGCTTCCAAGCTGCCTACATATCCCTGGTTTTACAGGTATCAGGTTGTGTGTAGTTTTGGATTCATCGGCGAAATATACCGGTAAAGTCATCGCAAGCTTCACACCTGCGGATCCGCTTATGTAGAAATGGGTCCGCACCTGCGGATCTGGGCAACACCCCCTGGGGGTCGCACCTGCGAGGCTTGAACCACATAAGCGGTCTCGCACCTACAGCTAGTCCTCCGCAGGTTCGGTCACACCAGATCTGATGCACCAGCAGTCTTTTGAGGCTTGTTTTTGCCTCGCGCGATGTACGAATGGCATCCGGGCCCACCCGAGACCCCGTCCAAATATACCAACAAGTCCTAAATCATATTACGGACACGCTAGAGCCTTCGTAACGTTCGAAACAACACTAAATCTAAAAATCACACCCCAAAACCTATTTGATCAAACTTAAGAACTTTAAGTTCTTGAATTCACTTTCAACACGCCGAAACGTACCTATACTACTCGGAATGACACCAAATTTTGCGAGCAAGTCATAAATGATATAACGGAACTATTTCTGGTCTCGGAATTTCGTTTGGACCTCGATAACAAAAAAAACGTTCCAAACCTCAAGTTTGAACTTTAGGAAACCTTATTTAACTATTAGGCGTCGAAACGCTCCCAGTTATCCAAAACCCGTTCCGAACATACGCCCAGACCCGAAATCATCATACGAACCTACCGGAACCTTCGAATCTCGATTCCGAGGTCGTTTACTAAAAATGTTGACCGAAGTCAAACTTGGTCTTTAAGGCCAACCTTAAGGAACTAAGTGTTCCTATACCACTCCAAACTCTCCCAAAACCTCGAACCAACCATCCCCGCAAGTTATAAATAAGTAAAAGCAACTACGGAATGTCTCATTTAAGAGTACGGGGTCCTAGAACACAAAACGACTAGTCGGGTCGTTACAATATATATATATATATATATATATATATATATATATATATTACACCCACTGTAAAACTCCATTTTTATGTTGGAACAATCAATTAGGATCTTCTCCTTCACATATCACAATTTTCATACACGACTAAGAATAAATAAATAAATAATGTCTAAGAATTTAACTTTTTTAAAGGGGATTCATAGAATTTATTTAAAATCTATTACTTCATCCAACATAGATGTTAGACTTGGACTGGATAAGAAAACAAAGAGTTGAAGATCGTGTTACATTTTCAAGAATATTAAACTAGTTTTATATAAAGGATGAGTCAAATTTGAACTTTTAATATTAAAAGATTAAAAAGGAATTGAAGTGCTCCTCTTCTTTTTTTTCTTCCAATTTACTGTGTTCTATAGTTCTATTAACCTGCTCTTTTACATACTTTATTTAAGTAAAAACAATGAGCATAACGATTAACTAACTTGATGAAACTTGACTTATGAGTTCTAACCCAAAATTGGCGTAATCAAATAAACTCCATCTGAAATGAAATGTCGATTAGAATTGTCAATAGCATCATTGTGGCAACGATGGACATTTTTTTCTCCAAAATATGCATTTTTGGCTCAATATATTTAGTGGCGTGTTGTTTTTAAAGGAACACAAAAAATATGCAAAACTTTGTACAGTACGACCTAAGAATAAATCACAACGGAAGTCTGTTAACCCATACCATAAGTCGGCATATGCCAACATTAATAAGTCGCTTGACGAATGCAATGTATAGGTCGCATTTGTGGAATACGATCAAATGCGCTTACTAATAAATACAAATTTGTTTTACGAAATGCCTCAGTTTTTTTCCATTCTCAATTCCCATTTAGATCCTTATTCATTACATACAAAATTATCTAAACTTTAGCTTTATTTATAATTCTCCGATAGAGAATGATTTTTTTATATATATTTAAAAAAAGAAGTGTCTTTAGATAATGTAATGAGTTATTGTTCAATATAGCATATCACGTATTCATTAAAGGCATAATTCAACTGATTAAGCACTATTGTTACACATATGCATCATAAAGTTTCTACATTTATCAAAGCGATTGACAATCATTTATAATATAAGGGAGTACCATACGAGAAAGAACTTTATTAAAATATAGTTCGCTATTAGAGAATTATAAATGAACGATTAAATTCCTAATAAAATTGATATAAATGCACATCTATATTCATTCAAAAATGAAATTTGAATTTTTATAGAATCAAATTCAAATATCATTTCTATTTTGATCATCGCAATTTCCACGATCAAATTTCTATTTCAGTAAATGTGAGCTATTCTGAGACCCTGATGAGCCGGTTGAACAAATGAATGATTTGGGCTCTGAGACAAGAGTATGTACAACCAATAACATCACTATAATATATATCCGGCTAATATTGAAAACATATAAGATCTGTGATATGAAAGGTTCAAAAACTCCCATCACAACTCAATCCTCATGTAGTAAACCAACTATGTGAGCCGATTTTTGGAAATGGCTATGATCTGGCTTTAATCATCTTGGAACTTGGCAGGGGGATTTCCTTGCTTTCTTTTTCCAATATATTTCACTGATGCTAGTAGTATTACGCAGTGGCGAACCCAGAATTTTATGCAAGCGGATTGTTAACTAACGAGCAACTAGCTATATAAATCTAAAAGCATGCAAAACTCACACACACCATAGCCATCTAGGGCTTGAATCTGCGAGTAGAAGAGAAGAAGAGAAGAAGAAGAAGTTGTATTCAGAGAAATGAAAATTCTGATTTTTACATCTCCACTAACTCCCTTTTATAACTAACTATTTTACTAACTTCAACTAACCGGCCCCTCTAACTTTCTAATATTGTAAAACAGACCCCTATCTAATTAAGCATACACTTTTCTATTTCAATACTCCCCCTCAAGCTGTAGAGTGGAAGACATCTAACACTCCCAGTTGGATAGTAACAAGTGATGTTGAGCAGCTCCCAACCTTTGGCCATTAAGTCTGCTAGTTGCTGCTTGGTGGAAATATATTCAGTGGTAATGAGTCTTTCCTTGATTCTTTCCCTTACAAAATGGCAATCAATTTCTATATGCTTTGTCGTCTCGTGAAATATGGGATTGGATGCTATTTGCAAAGCAGCCTTACTATCACAGTGTAGGTGAACTGGTTTGATCACATTGTTGCCTAATTCCTCCACTAGCCCAACCATCCATATTGTTTCTGCAACAGCCGCTGCCATGCTTCGATATTCAGCAGAGCTTACATTGATTGTCTGTTGCTTCTTGGACTTCCAGTATAGCAAGGAATCACCTAGCTTGACTATATATCGTGTGGTTGATCTTCTGGTATTGGGGCAGGCTACCCAATCTGAATCACAAAACACTATCAAGTTATACATCTCACCCTTCTTTAATAAAATGCCCAAACCTGGGGATCCTTTGATGTATCTCTCCACCCTCAATGCTGCATCCATATGTGACTGCTTAGGATTCTGCATGAACTGACTAAGCACTTGCACATCAAAACTTATATCCGGCCTTGTGATAGTTAAGTAGAGTAACTTCCCTATCAATTTTTGATAACTTCCTGCATCATCCAAAACCACATCTCCTTTTTTTCCAACATGATTATCATAATCCACAGTAGTCAACTTATGATTGAGTTCCATTGGAGTTGTAACTGGTTTGCATCCACTCAAACCAACTTCTGAAATAAGCTCCATGGCATATTTTCTTTGGTTCATCACAATCCCTGCTTGTGACCTCAAGACTTCTACCCCAAGAAAGTATCTAAGCTCCCCCAAATCCTTTACTCTGAAATGATGATGTAGAGTTTGCTTTAACTATTCAATCATGCTGTGAGAATTCCCAATTATCAACAAGTCATCCACGTATATAAGAATGATCACAATATGTTTCTCACTTTTCTTAGTGAAGAGTGAGTAGTCATATGAACTCTGAGAATATCCAGCCTGTAGGAGAGCATTTGTGAGTTTAATATTCCATTGCCTCGAGGCTTGCTTCAAGCCATATAGGAATTTCAACAATCGACAGACCTTATACTCCCCTTGTTTGTGAAATCCTAGAGGCAATTCCATATAGACTTTTTCAGTAAGATCACCTTGTAAGAAGGCACTGTTGACATCCATTTGGAACAAAGGCCATCCTTTTTTGGCAGCAACACTGATAACCACTCTCACTGTAACCATTTTGGCTACAGGTGAGAAAGTTTTATGATAATCCAAACCAGCTTGCTGTGTATATCCTTTTGCCACCAACCTAGCCTTGAACTTGTCTACCTCTCCATTTGCCTTGTACTTTATTTTGTAAACTCATTTGGACCCTATGGCATGCTTCCCAATAGGCAGATCAACAATCTCCCATGTATGATTGTCGTCTAGGGCTTGTATCTCCTCTTCCATTGCTTTTATCCATTGTGAATCTTGTGCTGCTTCTCTGAATGACTTGGGTTCTACCAGAACTGAGAAGGATTATAGATAAGCTTTATAAGTTGTAGTAAGGGGATCATCTTGGCATGATTTGAGATTGGAAATCTGCAATTTCCAGATAGCTTGGTAGAGGTCACATAGTCTTTCATCCATATGGGAGGTGATGTCTTTCTAAGCTCTCTAGAAGAAGGTTGTGTAGATATGGTAGTTGTATCTGGTACACATGCTGGTTCAAGTAATGGAGCTTCCTCTGAAGCTTCATTTGATGGAGAACCCTGTGCGTCTTGTAAGGGCATTTTCTCCGAAGTTGGAGAAGTTATATCAACTTCTCCAAATTCTAGCTCTCCAGATCCACCTGCATGTGAGATAGCATTAATATTATCTGGACTCATATGAGAAGCAATTTCATCTTGACCTTCAGCTGGTGCAAGTGGTTTTGAAGTTGAAATGTGTTCCTCCAATGTGGTAGACTGTTTAAGAAACATGTCATCTGCTTCAAGGCCTGCATCTCTAAAAGGAAATTTTCCTTTTTGAAACATAACATCCCTGCTCACAAAAACAGATTTATGTTCAAGATCATACAATTTATATCCCTTTTATGTTTCTGAATATCCAATAAACACTGCCTTTCTAGCTCTTGGAGCAAACTTGTCACCCTTGGGCAAAGTTGTAGCATAACATTGACAACCAAATACCCTTAGGTGATCTACTTTAGGTTCCTTCTCATATAGTAACTCATATGGAGTTTTACCTTTCAGGACTGGTATAGGTAGTCTATTTATGATATAAATTGCAGTTTTGACACAGTCTCCCCAAAACTTTATAGGAATTCTACTTTGAAACTTAAAAGCTCTAGCCACCTCCAGAATGTGCCTATGCTTTCTTTCTACAGTTCCATTTTGCTGTGGTGTATATGGGCAGCTAGTTTGGTGAATTATCCCATAAGAAGCCAACAAATTATCACATTGTGCATTATAAAATTTTGTCCCTTATCAGATCCTAAGTACTTTATATTGGCACAAAAATGATTAGTTATTATCAACAAAAAATTCTTCAAAACTACACATACTTCACACTTTGACTGTATCAAACATGCCCATGTATATCTGATGTAGTCATCTACAATTGTAACAAAGTACTGTTTACTGTCATAAGTTGGAACTTTGTATGGTCCCCAAACATCTAAATGCAGAAGTTGAAAGACAATAGCTGAACTTGAAACACTAGTTGGGAACTGTAGTCTACAGCAAGAGGGTATATATCACAATCCCTTGTTTCTATACTACTAATCTTAGTCTTCAATGCTGACAGATGCTGCAAAGACTTTATTTGAGCATGTCCCATCCTGTAATTCCATAGAGTTGTTTCTGCACCCCCTTTTGTAATTGTTCCTGCTACCAATGCCTTGTTTTATGCTTCTCTTGCTTTTATTATGTACAAACCTTCATGCTCTCTACCAATCCCCAATACATTGCCAATGTAAAGCCCCTGCAACACACAGAAGTCAGGGAAAAAAGCAACTAAACAACTTAGATCCTTGGTGAGTTTTGACACTGATAGCTAGTTAAACTTAAAATCTGGCACATGGAGAACATTCTTCTCTTCTTGGTTCCCTAAAATCTTTGCATTTCCTGTATGTGTGATATTTAATGTTTTCCCTGTTGGCAACTGTACACTTCTATATCCATCTATAATCTTAAGAGTTTTTAGCAAATCTTTATTACAGGTTATATGATGAGTAGCACCTGTATCTACTATCCAATCATGTTATGTGGCATTGGACATCAATGAAATAGTACCTGCCATGTTTGTGGAACACTCTACACCTGGTGTTTGTTCAGCAATCCCATCAATTGTTGGTATTGTTCTTGTGTCAAGTAATGTCCATGAGATTGAGCCCCAGAATTGTTGACATCCTCTACATTTGCATTGTTGACAAATGTTCTATTTCCTTATGCAACTTGAGTCTTCTTCTTACTCTTAAAGTCTGTGGGATACCCCATAATTTTGTAACAATTCTCCTTTAGATGACCCTTATAACCACAATGATCACACCTCATTCCAAAGTTCCTAGGTTTGTTGTATTGAGGCCTTCTTGCCATCACAGTTAATGGATCTTTGCTCACCTCAGTTGCTCTTAAAGCCCTTTGACTCTCTTCCTGAGTCACTATAGCATAGGCTTCATTTACACTGACCCCAGGTCTTTTCATCAACACATTGCTTCTTATATTATTGTAACTCTCATTTAAGCCCATAAGAAACCGTAGTAAACGTTGTTGTGATAAATTTTCAAGTGAAGGTCTAGATTCTTCACAATCACAGCCTGGTTTTGGTGCTAATATATCTAATTCACTCCACAAATCATTCATCTTTGAGTAATATGGGGTCATAGAGTCCGTACCTTGTCTCATCGACGCAATCTACGACCACAAATAATAGATCCTGGTCAGGCTACACCTGTCAAACCTCTCTTTGAAGTCATTCCACACCTTCTTTGCACTCGATGCAAATATGATGCTCGGAATTAACTCGTTTGCAACTGTACTCCTATCCACTACAACACAATTGTGTTGCACTTCTTCCATTGCTCAGCTAATTCACCTCGGTACATGCTTTTCACACAACTTCTGTCTATAAAACCAAGCTTACTCTTTCCTCTAAGAGCTAGTTTCATTGCTCTGCTCCACAGGGCATAATTTTCTGGCCCTGTGAGCTTAATTGGCACTAAAACTAGTCCTGGAGCATCAGATGCCTGTAGGAATAGCGGATGATTGTGTTCCAGCTGCGTCACTTCGTTTCCTGCCATTTTTACCAATCTCGAATCTCGCCGAAGAATTTCGTCGGAGAAGACTCAGACTTCAGGAACTCTCCCGCTCTGATACCATGTTAACTAACGAGCAGTTGTAAATCTAAAGGCATGCAAGGCTCACACACACCATAGCCATCTAGGCTTGAATCTGTGAGTAGAAGAGAAGAAGAAGAAGTTGTATTCAGAGAAATGAATTCTGATTTTTACATCTCCACTAACTCCCTTTTATAACTAACTATTTTACTAACTTCAACTAACTGGCCCCTCTAACTTTCTAATATTGTAAAACAAACCCCTATATAATTAAGCATACACTTTTCTATTTCAATACGGGTTCACTCTTAGAAGTACATAATTTTAGTCGTAAAACAGTAGTTGTTAAGTGGGTTTAAATAAAATATTTATACAAAATTTACGCTGCTTTAATTGAAATTTATACATATACACAATATTATTTTTTGAAGAAGCGGGTTCAGTTGAACCCGCTTGCTACCACGTGCGTCAGACACTGGTATTACGTCGTCGTTTCTTTACACCAACCTAGCTAAACACCCAGAAAATTAGTCCATCGATCAGCTTGTTGTAACATTCTCTCCATCTTTTGGAAGCCAAGAGGGATAGAAATAAGATTGCCATACCAGCAGCAAATCCTAACGCTTACATAGATCTCTGTCGTGCTAAAGAACTGCCCCTCTAAGTCTTCAGATTCTGGCTGCAGAGCTGCTTCTTCTCTGTCATTACAAAAATTAGCATGCACATAAATGTACATATGGGCAATAGGTTGAACGAAAATAAATTCCATTAAACTTGAATTTTAAAAATAGATTGTGACAAATTAAAGAGCTTTTATATTTTCTCCATACCATGTTAAAAGTTCTTTTATTTTGGTCCAAATGTTAAAAGTTCTAGTTTTACTCGATATGCCTTTTGACTGAAGAGCTGAAAATATGAGTTGCTAAATATCCTGGAATAAAGGAAAACCTAATAATTAAGAGAGCCTGCATGGCATAGAGGACACTCATTAAGGAATAACGAAGAATTAGATCCCTCAATGTGTGTCGTTTACCTAGATCATATTTTATTATTTTATCATAGTTTTCGTCAAATCTAATAATAATCTTGTTAGATAATAATATTTACCTTTGAGATGAATGGACTAATTTGGTTTAAATCTTAAATAGATTTACAAAGAACTTAAGTTGAGAGTATAAAAAATATTTACAGAATTATGTCACTTTTAGATAACTACAAGTGAATACTGTAACCAATCGGCTGTAACAAGTTTTTTTATTAAAAAAAAAGGAAAAACCAAATCTTTTAAGTACATACCGAAAACGTTTCTGCCCATTCTCGTTCTGTTCTCAAATCACTTCCATCAGCTCAGTGGCATCCCAAGCTTTTTTTGGCGGGAAAACCTTCATAGCTTGTTCATCAAACAAATATAAACTTGGATTGAATTTTGCAAATTGATTGTTGATCAGCTCAACAATGTCGAATATGAAAGTTTGTGCGCTGTTCAGACCTCTGAATTCGAAGGAACTCTCTGAGTTTGGCGATGCTGTCTCTGTTCAAGGCATTACCTCTGAGTCCTTCGTAATCAAGGTTTTCTAGCTCAAAACTCTATTAATCTTACATCAAATTTGAACTCGTGTTTGTATCGCAGAAAGTTGGAATTGTTGTACTAAATTTTCCCACTAGCAATTTGGAATATGGTTTTTGTGATTTAGTTGATTTTGTTTGATCATTATAGGATGAAAAGGAACAGGAATTTGATTTTACGTTCGACAGAGTTTTCTATCAAGGATCTGAACAAGCTGATATATATGAATTTCTAGCTCTTCCTATAGTCCAAGGTACAAATTGAATTTTGTGAGAGTCATTATAAAAAATGAACTAGTTTTAAATCCAATTACTCTTTTCATTTACAATATTCGTTGTTTGAATGGATTTGAAACTAGGTGCTGTAGATGCAATAAATGGTACGATTATCACTTACGGACAGGTAAACGTTTGATTACAGCCTTTTATGTTAGCATGCTGCGTTTTTTATATGTGAATTGGAGATTTTCAGTATAAATACTGCATCTGATTTGTTAATGGATCAACTGTAGAAGGATGAGAACGAAGACAACACTAAAATCCTAGTGGATAATTGTTAATTTGTTAGTGGTTAATACAACTATGCCTCAGTCTCATACCAGTCATGGTTGGCTAGATGAATCTTCTATGGACCACGCTACTCCATTTAAACTCATCTTTTGCCAATATTATGAAAATATAAAATAAAAAGTATAGAAGACAAGAAGTTCTGTGTATTTTCTAAATAATTGCTAGTGATTGATATGAGGAGAAAATTCTTCTTTTCTTTTCCGTACTTTCATGTTTTGACTATTCTTTGTTCTTTTGTTTCTTTCTCAGACCGGAGCAGGAAAGACATATAGCATGGAGGTAAAATGATTTTACAACATTCATGATTCTGCGTTTTATGAAAGTATTAGTTCATTGTCAACTCTGTTGGCTGTAGGGACCAAGCATTCTAGATGGTGAAAGCAAGAACAAAGGACTATTGCAGAGGGTAGTGGATGGGCTTTTTATGGCCATAATGAATTCGGAGAAACCAATCAAATACACAATCAAATTATCAATGGTGACAATCTATTAATTCTTGATGCTATTGTTATTGATTTCGACCTTTTATATGGAGAGTGCATGCGTCTCTCTTAGTCATCAAGGAATAAAAGCTATTTTAAGCAAATTTCTGACTCTTACAGGTAGAGATCTACATGGAGAAAGTAAGGTTTGTGTCACTTATCAGCACTTTTACCTTAGGAGATTTTCTTGATCCACGTCTATTGCTTTAACTCAATATCTCTTTATTCATAAGCATGGCTTTAAGTTTTCAATTTCTCTCAGGGATCTGCTTGATTTATCGAAGGACAATATACAGATAAAAGAGAGCAAAGTACACGGAATAATTCTAGGTGGAGCAACAGAAGTAAGATTCATTAACGCCCTCTTGTTGTTGCACGTTTTCCTCAAAATGGCTGTACTGCTTTAGTTTTCAAGCATGTAGTATGCTCAACATAACTTGGTATTTTCAGTTTGGATTTAGCTTGGATTGCCTTCAGCAATCTTGTGCTTTTCCACTTGCAAAAGTTATTAATATATCCAGTTATCCACTTCCTATGGCTGACATGTCGGAAGCCTGATATGGCCTTAGTGCTGAACTCTTTGACTTTCAGAAACAACAATATGAAAGAAAATCTATTTGTCCTTGATTCACAACTCAAAAGCTGTATATCTGTCTCTAAACTTCTTTTATGATCCTTGGAAATTTCTAAAGCCTCCAGAATCTTAATTTTTTTCCAGGTAGCTATATCCGACTCTGCAGAAGCACTACAAAATTTATCAGTAAGGGAAAAGGAGACAATAAATCTCCATATGAGGTGTTTTATATACTTTGCTACTAATATGGCTGTTCATGATGCAGAGTGGGATAGCTAATAGGGCAGTTGGAGAAACACGTATCCTTAGCTCTTTCTGTGCATCTTGTCTTAAGAAAACTCTTCCTTTTACGTCTCTATTCTGTTTATTCTTTGTTAGGAAAATTTAACTATCCTAGAAATGAATATGTCGAGCAGCAGAAGCCATTGCCTTTACATATTTACTGTCCACCAGGAGCTGACAAAGGATAAAAGGTATTATCCCTCAATAGGTTTGATATACTTGAAAGATCTATCCTAAATATTTGAATTTCCAAGCAGGACCAAATTTGGAAAGCTGATACTCGTCGACTTGGCTGGGTCTGAAAAAGTTGATAAGACTGGAGCTGAAGGTAAAATTCTTGAAGAAGCAAAGACCATCAATCAGTCCCTCACAGCTCTTGGGAAAGTGATAAATGCTATGACTAGCAGTGCTCCAGGAAAGCCAACTCATATTCCTTATCGTGATTCTAAGCTCACTCGGATCCTACAAGATGCTCTTGTTGGTTTTGCTTCCTAAGCTCCATTTTCACCATACTTCCAAGTTCCAACCTACATGATGATCATCCACATTGTTTTTCGCAGGGGGGATACTCTCAGACTGCATTACTTTGTTGTTGCTCTCCAAGCCCTTACAATGCTTCAGAGAGCCTCTCCACCCTGAGATTCGGTGCTAGGTATGCAAAATTAGTTTTCTCTAAACTTGTTATCATGTTGTCTAGAAGGGAATAATGAGGGACATAACGCACAAAAGAAGATAGAGGAAATTATGCAAAGACCTCTATTAGCTAGCTCTACACTTAAAATGGAATTTAGGGATTTCATTTTAGTATTACTTTCACTAGAGTAACTTTGTTTATTTCCTTTATTGTGATCTCATAAGGTAAAGACACATGCTGCCATTGTAGTTTTTATCTTGTTTTCGTGTCCCTCCAATTTACATTCCAGAATATTGCTTTTGCGCTTATTTTTCTTTCATCAGTTTGTCCTCATGTTAGTTTACTTTGTATCAGCCAATCATGTCTAGCTAGAAATATATCTGCATCTAGGAAACTTCATTTGGCATTGACTGGATATGGTACTGTGAGTGATCAATGAGTCTAGGTAGTGCAGCATGGATCTGTTAATTATTGATGATGTTTCAACGATTCCACCAAAAATTTCAACCATAAATTCTACATATGGTTCTCTTTGTAGAATGCAGAACTTCTTTACTTGTGTAAGGTGTACTTTCACACAAGCTACAAACAATCGGAAATATTCATATCATAGTGATTATTCAAAACTGAAAATATGTATCTTCTTTCACCAAAAACCCCAAATCTGTTTTCTCTCTCTCTCTCTCTCTCTCTCTCTCATTTGTGGCATGGTCTTGTTTTATCTAAAAAGTAATGCTATTTGGTGCTCGCTGATACTTATATAATACCTCCAGTATGGCTCTGAGTTCTACTTTCTGTCCTTTCAAGCAGAGCAAAGCATATAAAGGCATCAGTACATGTTAGGTCCAATGAAGATCCAGATAATAACAAGGAAGCAACCGTCTCAACCAATGTAGATGAGTCCAGGGAGAGGATATTGGCCAAGGTCTGAATTTCTTGATTCATGTAATTTAAGCTATCCTTGGTTACTCTAGTATAAGCTAATATCTTATTTACATAGCTGAGAGTGAGAATGACTGCCGAAGATGTTCAATTGCTCGAGGAATTATTTGTACTGGAGGGGATTTTCTATGATCCCAATTCAGTTGAGGAAATAGAAGCTGCGTATGAAGATATTACGTCAAGGACAATCTCATCATTATATAAAACCATGGAAGAGCTGAGTACAGATGCGGAGAAGGTAAGAGATGCATGCTTTGGAAATTCACTGTGAAATTAATAGGGTTCTATTCAGTTTGATTTCACTGGTTTCCTTTTATTTGTGCTGTTACTTAATGAATAAGAAAAAGATTAAAAAAAATATTAGGGGTAACTGAGCTTTGCCAGAAGTTCTGCATCGGCTATAAATGCTAGTGTGTTTGCTGGAGTGCTTTGGAAGGATATTTCCAGAAAGATTTCTTACTCGGCAAAGGCTTCAATGAGTAGGTTAGGAAGGAGTTCTGCATATATTTTTTGACTTTAAACACTTTTTGGTAGAAGATTCTGCAGGATTTTTGAAAAGAATGAACCAACTATACCTAAAGAAGGCTGAAAGCCTGAAATTGAGGAAATTAGAGAACTATGTATGATTTCCTTAATAGTTTATTATTCACATACTGTTTTAGAGAGCATTATCAATTGGACGAAACTAACGTATAATAGAACCAGCAAGAAAGATATGTAGGGAAGTATTTTAGAAATATATGATTAGAACTCTAGACAAGGTGGGTTGTTATGATGGTAAGCACCCTCCATTTCCAACCAAGAGGTTGTGAGTTTGAGTCACCCCAAAAGCGCAAGGTGGGGAGTCCTTGGAGGGAAGAATGCCGAGGCTTTTCCCACTCAATCGCATTATTCTTTTACGAGGCGAGTTTTCATAATGACTATAGAGCTTCATTTTGATTGTGCCGTATGAATCATTTTGCAGTTGAAGAGGGAGAATGCCGCTCTTAAGGCCAGCTTGAAAGCTTTTGAAGAGTCTTATCTACATCAACTCGAAAGAAGGCCGCGCTGTTTGATTCTCTGATTGTAATAATATGGACCTTCATTTTTAAAGACGGCGTTTAAGACATATCAAATAATCGATATTAGCTTGGTTGTTTGGCGTCTGGTGCTTTTGTTAATCAACCATAAAAGGTAGTAGGTTGTTTGTCTTTATAAAAAACAAAAAGGTTGTTTGTCTTTTTGTTGGCTAACTGACCAATCACATTATCATCTTCCATCTCGCATTAAACCATGCAAAGTGTTTCTAACGGTAAAACAGGATATAATTTTATCCGTGTCACTGAACTTTTGTGTTTTTATCCTAAAGTCATTTTTCTTTTTTTTGTTATGTAAAATTATTTAACTTGTTCATTACTCAAAAGTTACTTTTTTTCTTTTGTTACACAAAAATTGTTTTACTTTGCTCTAGTTATCACAAAAGTCACATTTTGCCAGATTTTATAATATTTTTACTTGAAAAGTCTATTATATCCTTGATATTATATAAATCTTCATATTTATGTAATTCCTTCTATATTATATACTATATAATATATTTTTACCTAGGTATTTTATTTATAATTAAAATAATTTAATATTATTTTATTTATTATTTTTATAATATATTCGTACATTTAGTTATTCCTTAACTGATTTTATTTTTAACTTTTACCATACGGAACTATTCTCAGGCTCGAAATTCCAAACGGAACCCAATTACTCCTAAACATACTCCAAAACAAATTTAAATAACTTTAAAACCTTCAATTAGTCAACCTTCACTTTTAAGCGCCGAAACGCCCCCGGGTTGTCCAAAACCCGACCCGAACATACGCCCAAGTCCAAGTCATCATACGAACCTGTTGGAACCGTCAAATCCAATTCCAAGGTCGTGTCCTAAAAATGTTGACCGAAGTCAAACTTGGTCTTTTAAAGCCAAACTAAGGAACCAAGTGTTCCGATTGCAATCCGAACCTTTACAAATCCCGAACTAACCCTCCTTGCAAGTCATAAAACAGTAAAAGCATATATGGGGAGTCTTATTTAAGAGAACAAGGTTGTAGAAGGTAAAACGACTGGTTGGGTCATTACAAGTGGTTAAGAACGTTGGCGTGAAATTTGTTCATAGTAAAGTTACTGACAAATTTAATAACGCTACCAATATATCTTGAAAATTAACGTTAAGGAGAAATTAAATATACGAATATATTATAAAAATAATAAATAAAATAATATTAAGTTATGTAAGTTATAAATAAAATACCTAGGTAAAAATATTCTATATAGTAAATAATATAGAAGGAATTATATAAACATGAAGATTTATAAAATATTATGGGCATAATAGACTTTTCAAGTAAGAATATTATAAAATCTGGCAAATGCGACTTTTGTGATAACTAGAGCAAAGTAAAATAATTTGTGTAACAAACAAAAGAAAAATAAATTTGAGTAATGAACACAAAGTTAAATAATTTTTACGTAACAAAACAAAAAAAATGACTTTTGGATAACAAACACAAAAATTCAATGACCATGGATAAAATTAACTCGTAAAACAACGCTATAATGAAAACTTCTTGTGAAAAAACTCTTACGCAATAAAAAGGTGAATTTCGTTTCAATCAGATTAACTGATTTAGGCATAAAATGCTCTTTACATCGTTGACCCTAATCTTTGAACGATTAACCCGCTTTGTGAAGATTAACACTCTATTTGGATCACTGTTCCCTGTCGTTTTATAATATGTAGTATTGTATCGTATCGTTTTATGAATATAATGTTTGGATAGATTGTATTGTTTGTTATTGTTAAATAACATTTTGCTGTTTGATTTGATGTACTGTAACGATAAGTTTACTAGAATACCCTCAATTGTTTAAAATATTTAATTTATCAAGAATTACATATAAAAATTATTTTAGAAAACCCCTTTCTACTAATTTATCACTAATTATATCTTATATATAAATTAAACAATTAAATTCATGTAAATTCTATCAAAATTAGTTGAACAAGTTAATAATATTAAAAATAATAATACGTACACTATATTCATAATTAGATCATAGTAATAAAAATAAAAAAAATATTAAATAGACTCCATTCAGACAAAAGTAAAACAAAATCTTTACCTGAAGAGTATGGAGAAGCGACAGAAGAACAAAACGAGTTTTTCACGTATGTAAGTTTATATAGATTATATTTGGGATGCTGTCTTTGAGAATTTATATAGGTTATTAGATTTCACGTAGAATTCTATTATAGAATTATATGAGAAAGAGACTTTGCTATTATTTAAAATAAAAAAGGCAGGGTAAAATAGATTATAAAGTAATAAGTTAGAGCATAATTATAAAGAAAAAAAGGAAACAATCCAGCACATCAAATCGGTTGTTTCAAAAAATGGGACTTTTCATTGTTCCGGAACAATGGATTTAACAATACAATACAACCAATTTAACGAAACAATCAAAACAAATATTGTTCTGGGAAAACAATACAATACGATACAATGGGTAACAACCATTCAAACAAGCTGTAAAGAATGGCCTATTTGCTTACGTGGTACTCCCTCCAGTCCAAAATAAGTGATTTTCTAGCTTTTTTCTTGTGGTCCAAAATAAGTGATTTTTTCGTTTTCAAGAATGAATTAATTATTTTTTTTCTACATTGCCCTTGGAGTAAATAGTGTTGGAGTGTGTGTTAGAAGTATTTATGTGGGATAGTAAAGGTTAATATGGTCAATTTCATTGCTAATTAATGCTAAAAGGTGAGTTTCTTAATCTGCGTGAAAATAGGCAAAAAATTACTTATTTTGGACCGGAGGGAGTAAATGGTACTTCCTTCATTCCAATTTATGTGAACATGTTTGACTGGACACGAAGTTTAAGAAAAAAATGAAGACTTTTGAAGTTTGTGGTCCTAAACAAGTCCAAAAGGGGCCCAAAGTATTTGTGTGATTATAAAAGCTTCTCATTAAGGGTAGAATTGTAAGTTTAAGCTAAATTGTTTCCAAATTTAAAAAGGGGTCATTTTTTTAGAACGGACCAAAAATGAAATAGGTTCACATAGTAATTCACTTTATGTTGAGTTGAAAATAGTAAAAACGGAAAAGGTCCAAATACCGCCCTGAACTTTACGAAAAGGTCCATAAATAACCTCCGTTAGAAGTTTGGCCCATCCCCAACCTTGCCGTTACACTCTTGGCCCAAATACCCCCTTAAATCTTAACGTCTGCCACCGTGGATAAGTCATCCACCCAGAATTCGACATGTGGAAAATAATATACCAATTAACATTTTATTTTAATACCCAACCATACCCATTAATCCTACCCGTACCCGACCTGTAACCCAAAAAAAACCATCTCTTAATAAGTAATCCACCCACCAAATTACCCCTCCCTTCCTCGCTTAACAGACCACCAAATTCCATACGTTCTTCTTTCCCCCAAATACTAGAGTTTCAGCAGCATATCTCAAGAAGGGTTCTAATGAAATTTACAACATATTTTTGACTCTTCTTGTCAAGGTAAGTTACCTTAGCTTCTTTTTTGTTAAACTTCACTGTTGGGTTAGAGTTTTAGGGTTAAAACCATTTTAGCATGTTATTTAGTGGTGTTTGTTTTTATGTGTTTGGAGTATGTTAATTTTATATTGGAAAAGGTCTAAGAATTCGACATGTTGGGGATTTGGTGGGGTTTCCCAAAATTTGCCAGTGTCTTCTAGTGGTTTTTTATTCCACGCTTTATCTTTATTGCTATTTTTTATTGCTGATTTTTTATTGCTGAATTTTTGTTGTTGTTTTTTTATTGCTGATTTGTTTATTGCTGATTTTTTTATTTGTTTAGGGTATTTGTTTTATTCCATGCTTTATCTTTATCAATATCTTTCTGATGTGGTCCCATCTTTGTTTTTATTTTTTTCTAGCTTTAAAAAACATGATTTCAGAGGCTGAAAGTGAGTCCATTGTTTTTGCTCCACATATCATAGATAATACAGAAACATATCATGTAGATGTTGAGGTTGGGACTGACTGTGAACATAGTCTTGGTTTTGGTGGTGAATGTGAACCTTCAGATGGAAGGGAATATAATTCTGATGAAATGGAGGGTATTAGCAATGAAAGGAGGAGGGTTGTAGATGATAGGTTGGAAAACTATAAGGAGTTGAAGCTAGGTATGTCATTTAAAGACATGAATGAAGGCAGGCAGGCCGTAAATTTCTATACTTTAGCTAACAAAAAGGCTTTGGAGTTGATTAAATGTGGAAAAAAAAGAACAAGATGGGGTTTCCAAGAAGGGTGTCCCTTTAGGTGTCTAATTTCAGAAGATAAAACTGGTGGGTTCAAGATTAAAACTTGGAAAGATATACACACATGTGAGGATGCCTTTAAGAATCCTAGAGCTGATTATGCCACATTAGCTCAGTATTTTAAGAGTAAGGTCCAAAATAACCCTAAATAAATGATTAAAGATATGAGAGGTGACCTTGAACATGATTTGAAGTTGAATGTGAGTAGATCCAAATTGAAAAGGGCTAAGAATTTGGTTCTTCAGAAACTAGAGGGTAGTTTTATAGATGACTACAACAAACTTGAGGCATACTGCCAAGAAATTAGATTGTCTAATCTGGGAAGTGATGTAGTCATAAATATCTCCAAAGATGCACTAGCAGAAGGTAAGAGAAATTTTTTTAGAATGTACTTATGCTTTAATGCTTTGAAGCAAGGCTGGAAAAATGGTTTGAGACCATTAATTGGAGTAGATGGTACATTCTTAAAGGGTAGAACAAAGGGTCAGTTATTGGTGGCATTAGGACAAGATTCCATGAATCATTTCTACCCACTAGCATGGGCTGTGGTGGACAAGGAAACAAGCAGGACTTGGAGTTGATTCATGGAGCTGTTGAAGTTGTCTTTGGGGCTTAAAATTGGTGCAGGAATTACATTCATATCAGATATGCAAAAGGTAATTAGTTTTTGATTCCCTGTTTTTAATAGTCTATTCACTATTTGATTATTTGTTTTTAATAGTTTATTCACTCTTTGATTATTTATTTTTAATAGTCTATTCACTCTTTGATTATTTGTTTTTAATAGTCTATTCACTCTTTGATTCTCTGTTTCTTTTCACTTCACAGGGCTTTTGGATGTTGTTAGCACAGTTCTTCCTGAGGCTAACCACAAGTACTGTGTGAGACATATTGAGGCCAATTGGTGCAAAAAATGTAGAAGTGGTGAAATGAGAAAGTTGTTATGATGGTGTGCATGGAGTTCATATGATGAGAAGTTTAAAGACCAATTGAAAAAATTAGGTGATCTGTCAGAAGATGTTGCAAAGGATATCTTAAAGTATCCCCCAAGGACATGGTGCAGGGCTTATCTTGACACTCAATGAAAGAATATGATGGTTGATAATAACTTCACTGAGTCATTTAATGCCCGGATTCTTGAGGCTAGAGGAAAATCAATTATCAAAATGTTGGAGTTAATAAGAGTGAAAGTGATGGTGTTGTTAGGAGACAATGAGGCTAAGGTGAAAAGTTGGAATGCAGAATATAGTCCAGCTTGCTTGAAGTTGTATAGTGATTGGAGGGCCATAGCACATGACTGTAAAGTCATATTCAATGGAGATTGGGGATATGAAGTGTCTGAAGGAATTGATAGGCACACTGTCAATCTACAACAAAGAAGGTGTACATGTAGATTATGGGATTTATATGGAATTCCTTGCCCTCATGCAATAAAGGCAATGATGCATAAGAGAGTAGAGCCTGATGGTGAAATTCATTGGTGGTATAGTAAAGAAGCATACTTGCTAACATATAAGGAAAAACTTCAGCCTGTTAGGTGTCGGCAATTCTGGAAAGTTGAACCTTCACAAGTCATATTACCTCCTGATATTGTGAAGCAAGTTGGCAGACCCAAAGTGAAAAGAAATAGGGAACCAGATGAGGCAAGAAAAAGGATAGGGAAGTAGAGTCAATCAAGGAAGGGGACACAAATAACATGTAGTAATTGTGGTGAGCCAAACCACAATGCAAGGAGTTGTTACAAGGTAAAAATATTTCATATTGTTTGAATTTACTTAAATTGACTTCATTTTTTTTTACTTGTTAATAGCCTAAGGCTGCTGGAAACAGTTCTCGTGCAATGGACAGTGACCAAGAGTCTCATGCAATGGACAGTGACCAAGAGTCAGAAACTAATGTTGGAACATTTGCTGCAACCCAAGAGTTTACACCATATGGTTCGGAAGTTGGCAATGAAGAAGATCCTCCACTTAGGCCAATGATAATTTCAGAAACACAATCAAGGATTGAGAGGGGCAATCTAAGAGGACCTACAACTAGGGCAAGAATAATTAAGTTTGCTGGAGATCACACTGGAGCTTCGACACCTACCGATCTTTCTTATTCTCCAACTAAGTTGACATGGAAGGGAAAAGCAGCAATTTCATCAAGACAAGTCCAACTTAAGGCAAGAAAGAGAAATATCAAGATGATGGAAACAAAGGGAAAACGAAGGCAGGCACTTGATGATGAAGATCTTATTTGAAAACAAACTGTTCTGTTTTTTTGTTGTGATTGGGTATCAAACATTTATGTTTAGTTAGTTAACAAACAGTAGTTAACCATTTTTTGGGGTTAACAAACAGTAGTTAACCAGTTATTACGTGTTTTGGCTATGTAAAAAGCTGTGGATGGTTAAGTTTTGGAAAATCTATTCTGATTTTTTATGTTCTGGTTTTTTTTCAACCAATCTGTTATGTATTTTTGTGTTCTGCTTTCAGCTGTTGTTGGCACTGTTAATTGGGGGATTTCTATATGATGGAATGCACTCATATTTATAACCCATAAAATAAAACACTCAGCAAAAGGTATCATGTTGTATTATCATAGTGATGTTCAGAGCTGGGTTGGCCTACAATTATTTTGTGATGATGAAACGTGGGTTGTAATTGGGGTGAAAGTATAGTGCTCACTCTTTTAAATATTGTTTGCTTCCAGTTCCTCTTTAGTAAATGGACCTTTGCCTTAATTTCAGATTATCGATTAAGTACTCCTTTTCTATTATCATGGTTTTGCACCACTCACCAAATCAAGTGATGGTTGAAGCTTCAAAAACCATACTACTAAGTACTATCATGTACCTTGTCAACTTTTATTGTAAATGTAATTTTGAATTACACGATTGCTGCATATACTATGAAATAGTCAAGTTGTGTACAAACGCCAAATAGCATAGCTATAACCAAGTCAAATCAATATAGTTGGATTATGTTTCCACAAAACCATCTTAATTAAATATTGTTTTAACATAGGTTACATAATCACTTAAATATGTCAAATACACCTAAACTTTGGTTGATCTTAAGGTAGATATTTCATCATACAGGCATACATGTACCCAATGAAGCAACACCATACCATACCAATGATATTCCATTTTTTTGGACTACTTTTCTTCACAAACACTAAACCTCCATCCATTTTTTCCTTAGAAACATCCTTGTCTCCTTTAGCATCATCTAATTCCTTGAATTCTTCATTTTTTGCAACATCACCTGCTAAGACGCTTTCAATCTCGACAACCTTCATCATCAGGATATTCCTTTCACGTTTAAGGGCTTCATTTTCATTCTTTAAGTTACTGATCAGTGTTGTAACTCTAAGAGGAAGTTCATCATCTACTCATTCCCAGAACTTACAATTCTGTCCCTGCGCATCAATTAGAAAGAAATTATCGACAATTTTCGTCTCCCGGCTTATTTACAAAAGCAAAAATACACAAACAATTCCTATAAAATTTACCTTAGACATTGAACACTTGTTAAATCTTCTACCGGCATTATTTGGAGTCCAAGCAGTAAATTGGGTAGCAGCAACTCCACAACGGCATTTCCTCCTCGAACCATATGATGAACTCGAAGATCCTTGGCTCATACTTTGTGAATTGAGTGGTGAAAGATGATGGGGAAACTAACCCTAACTTGGTCGTCCAGATTTGCGCCGGAAATAGCACCAACTCTGTGAGTTCCTTGCTGAGATTGAGAAGAAAAGCTGATTGAGAAGAAGGCAGGTATGGAATTAGGTGGGTCTGTTCACCCAAGCGGACAAAATGAGATTACTTATTAAGAGATGGGTTTTTTTGGGTTACGAGTCGGGTACGGGTAGGATTAATGGGTATTAAAATAAAATGTTAATTGGTATATTATTTTCCACATGTCGAATTCTGGGTGGATGACTTATCCACGGTGGCAGACGTTAAGATTTAAGGGGGTATTTGGGCCAAGAGTGTAACGGCAAGGTTGGGGATGGGCCAAACTTCTAACGGAGGTTATTTATGGACCTTTTCGTAAAGTTCAGGGGGGTATTTGGACCTTTTCCGTAGTAAAAATTGTGTGGGGTAGCCACTTTTTAAAGTGGTATTTACTTTTTATCCAGCATTTTTAATGTTTAGCAATAGTAGCCACTAGTCTATTAAATTAATATGAAAAGACTGTGTTACGCTTTCTTCTATCTCTTTCATGTGTTACCCTTTGTTGTCAACCAAAGTCTTTTATGAAAAGCCATCAAATTTCCTCGTTCCAGTGGAGGGACCAATCACTTTCAGAAATCATGCATATCCATTTTTTGGTTCTCTTTGTCTTCCCAAATTCATGGTTGTTATCATTCTATTTTTCATGGTAGTAATTTCCTTTGCTTCAGACTTTTTTTTTTTTTGAATTTCAAAAAGCGTCCCTTCAAATTCTATTATAAGCGAATAAATTCATGATATATATATAGACTAACGAATTCATGACTATTTGGCGCAAAATCAGGTGCTTTTCAACGGAGAAACAGTGGTACTTTAATTTTCCTATTAGTTTGTAAAGATGAATTTTCGGATTCCCAAGTGCTAAAAACTTGGAGCAAATAGAAATTGATATAAAAAATATAAGGATAAAGTTAAGGACACGTAGTCCTGAAGTCCTGAACTTAGAGTTACAAGTTCAAAAGTTAAGGACAGGCAGTCCTTAACTTACAGTTACAAGTTCAAAAGTTAAGGACAGGCAGTCCTTAACTTAGACTTACAAGTTCAAAAGTTAAGGACACTTGGTCCTGAAGTTTGAGTTCCAAGTTCAAAAGTTAAGGACAATAAGTCCTAAACTTAGACTTACAAGTTCAAAAGTTAAGGACACTTTGTCCTGAACTTAGACTAACAAGTACAAAAGTTAAGGACATGCAGTCCTTAACTTTCAGTTACACGTTCAAAAGTTAAGGACAATCCTTAACTTAGACTTACAAGTTCAAAAGTTAAGGACATGTAGCCCTGAAGTTAAGTTTAAAAGTTAAGGACATGAGCATAAGGGTATTTTCGTCCGGACAGTTAAAGTTTATTAAAGTATTGGCTAAAGACTAAAGACATTTTAAACAATAGGTTAAAAGTAAATACATATGTTATTAATGAGTAACCGTGCACTTCCCCCTTGAAAATAGTCTTGTCAAAAGAAAATGCTGAAGCCAAATATAGAGGATCTCTTCCATAAATGAATTATGAATTAAGGGGAGTCAGAAATTTGGGTGATAGCAAAGAGCTATTTCATCTTCGGTTTAGTTGGACTGATTTCCCCACCCAAAAAAGACGTGCTTTTGATATTATTTTGCAGAATTCAGGTGGCGCTAGTAGTTTTTCCGCTGTTATAAATGCTTTTTTAATTTTTGGATTTTGGTTAAAAAATAACTTTTGCAAACAATCTTCAAATTGTTGAAACAAACACCACCTTAGATTGGTGCACTTTCTTTTTGTGGACATGTAACAGAAGCCTTAAAAGTTTGCTATTCGTGGAAGCAAGTTCCAATTTTGCTTGTAGAAAGGAATTGAAGTGTTTTGGTCCCATTTGCCTTTACCTTCTGATATTTCTATTTTTCACAGTACTCAAATTTGTTTTCAAGCAAAATATTTTCTTTAAGCCTAAAATGGCCTTATTCTTAATCTTTTTCGAGTTTATCTATTGACAGGACTTCCATTGATTGTGTTAAATATAAATGTAAACTAACTTTATAAAGAAGTATAGAATACCACCTATGGTTAGAGAAATATATTTGTATGCATGTCAATCATTCGAACTAAACTCAAATTAAATAAGTAAAGATCACATGCGGAGAGTTGGCAGACTTATTTTGAAACATGTTTGGCCCTTCACCTAATGCTCCTATTCTTCATTATTTTCTCAATTAGATCCACCTTATGTTTAAAAAAGGAAACGACAATAATGCTATTCATAGAGATACGTTGAAGACAAGCAACTTTCAAATGTACATGCCTGACCAAGATTGAGTAAAGCATGACATCTGAAATGAATGCACTGACATTCTAAAATGTCATAGTCACATAACTATATCGCCAGTTTTTCTCAGCTGAGTATTTTACCAGTGGTTAGAGAAAATGACAACTTTTACCTGATTGATTACAGGGAAAATGTCCTAATCAATCTGTTTTCTCGTTAATGGAAACACTTCTAATCATAGCATCCATTATCTTTGAAGGATATGTAAGTAATTGAACAACAACCAATTTACAATCTTTTAACCTTTCCCACATCTCAAAGATAACTTGAAATTGAAACAAAAGCTCACCAGCTCTTATTTTAAGAGGATGAAAAATCCAATCTTTCTGTCCAAGGGGCAACAAACATGGCTTCTTCAACCACTTGTTTCCTCCATATTCTTGCCCTCTTCTTCATCTGTTTTCCCCTGGCCAACACCATAGATTTCAACTATCCTGCAGTCTTCAACTTTGGTGATTCAAATTCTGATACAGGAGGCCTTGTTGCAGGCGTTGGCGATCGCCTGGAGCCACCTAATGGACAGACTTATTTCCAGAAACCATCTGGGAGGTTCTGTGATGGTCGGTTAATCATCGATTTCTTGAGTAAGCTTCCTACTTTAAAGTGCCATTCGATTTCTTTTTGAGGGGAAATGGTCTTCATTTCAAGTTTATATTGATATTCTGGTTTTCCTTTTTTGTTATGCATTTTTGGTGCAGTGGATGCAATGGACCTGCCATTCTTGAACTCCTATTTGGATTCCATTGGTGCACCAACTTTCAGAAAAGGAGCTAACTTTGCAGCTGCTGGTTCAACCATACTTCCTGCCACTGCATCATCTGTTAGCCCATTTTCATTTGGGATTCAAGTTGCTCAGTTTTTCAGGTTCAAGAATCGGGTTCTCGAAATCCAAGCAAAGAGTAAGTTTCATAATGTTTTGATTGTCAAGGCTCCTTTTGCATAACATCAGAATCCTATATCTTGTGAGATTTTATTGATTTTCTTTGCAGCCAGAAAATATGATAAGTATGTTCCAGCTCAAGATTTTTTCCAGAAAGGTCTTTATATGTTCGATATAGGCCAGAATGATCTTGCTGGTGGATTTTACTCCAAGTCATTGGATCAAATTCTAGCTTCAATTCCAACAATTCTTGTAGAATTTGAAGATGGTGTCAAGGTCAAATCTAATAACAGAAAATTATGCAAAACTCCTGTAGTGATTATCAAATGAAGTTCTAAACTTGTATCTGCTTCCTTTTTGACCTCACAGAGATTGTATGACCTAGGAGCCAGGAATTTCTGGGTTCATAACACAGGTCCGTTGGGTTGCTTAGGTCAGAATATAGCCAAATTTGGAACCGATTCATCAAAGTTGGATGAGCTAGGATGTGTTAGCTCACATAATCAAGCTGCAAAGATTTTGAACCTGCAGCTTTACGCTCTTTGCAAGAAGCTGCAGGGCCAATATACAGATGCAAATATCACTCATGTCGATATTTTCACCATCAAGTCTAATCTGATAGCAAACTATTCCCGATATGGTAATTTTCTTTACTCACAATGCAAAAAAGGAGAAATTATAGTGTCCAATTTCTTTGGGATTTTAGAATTTATGAGAAATAAATGAAGTTGGTAATACTGTTCCTTCATCGATATCATATGGACTTTATTTAACATTTGATCTTTTGCTTTTATGTATTGCAGGATTTGAGCAGCCTTTAATGGCTTGCTGTGGATATGGAGGACCTCCACTCAACTATGACAGCAGGGTTGCCTGCGGTCAGACAAAGGTGTTGGATGGAAACAATGTCACAGCAAAAGCATGCAATGACAGTAGTGAATATATCAATTGGGATGGAATTCACTACACAGAAACTGCAAATCAGTTTGTTGCCTCACAAATTCTCACCGGAAAATACTCCGATCCACCCTTTGCCGACAAGATGCCTTTCCTTCTTAAACTGAAGTTCTGAGGAATTAACATGTTTGTCATTGTTTTATTCTCTGTATAGTACTTATATATTCTGATTTATTAATGAAATTCATCACTTCCATGAATGCCTGAAAATATAGAACAGCTTATCGATCATGTGATGAAATGTACCACACTAAATCCCCCTTTATATTATCAGCAATATAACAAGGAAGTTTCTCTACTCTCATAAAAAGAAATGGTAATATCCCTTGTATTAGGGGAGGTCCAAAATTTTCATTTTTATCCTTTTTAAAATTTCTCATGAATCAGTCATTTCAAAATAGACCATTTGTACAAGATAATATACATGCTTACTCAAGTCAAAATGAAATCTTCCAGAATCAGACAGTTCACTTCTTTGAAACATATGCATAGTATTGAGCCATGGGAACAACGAAAGCAATCACTAACAAGCCACCAACGACAAGTGTGAATTGTCCTCTTTTCTCGTCTGTTTCCTCTCTGGATTTGAAATTGGATTCTCTTTTATTATCCTTGAGCTGGGGACCACCAGGATCAGGAAGGCCATCAATGGCAGCAACAAGACGTTTGGCAGTGCTGTAAATTGCTTCATTGTACTTCTCTTCAGTAGCCAAAACTACAAACATTGAAACCAATAGCCCCACCATCAGAAACAAGAGCATTAGTGTACAAGTTTCATTATGAAACAAAAGATAATTGTTCTGGAATCGCTAATTCTCCTATATATACAACTGAAATGCAGCCGCTTGAAGAAATGCAGGGTAAGACTGCGTACAATAGACCCTTGTGGTCCGGCCCTTCCCCAACTCTGCGCATAGAGGGAGCTTAGTGCACCGAGCTGCCCTTTTTATACAACTGAAATAGAGAGACCTTCCACTTTCTTCTTTTAACTTGTAAGCAAGGTTGCCTCTTAAAAGTGTACTCCAAGTTAATGAATACTCATAAGCCCCATGGACCAACTAAAAAGGGAAGTTAAAGAATGGAGCACTGAAAGCTCGCGAAGTAGATAGCAGTAGCAAGCAATGACTTCTTAACCACCATTTATTTTGCAACACATACCGGGAGAGTATAATGACTAGTTAAAACAACATGAGTGGTCTGATCTCTTAGTCGATAAGCTGACAAGCATCCTTTTCCAGCGTGCATTTTTCAAACAAAAATGACTAATATAGGATCAAATTCACTCTTCAAAAAACTACTCGTCATACCTTTCCGCTTGCTGTGGAATCTAGCTACTCAGACCCGATTTCAAGCCACTAGCTAGTCTTTTCGCCTTTATTAGCAGCACTAGTAATTTGTTTTTAATCTTGAAATATAACATAACAATCAAAGTTGATACCTGACCTTTGTAGTTTTTGTTTTATTTTGGTCATGATATTCAAGATTATGAAGGGGTATTCTCCAGCAAAACTTCAAGTCAAAGACTTTCAACCTTCTTGGCGCTTTAATTGGACCACAAAAACTATCTTAAGGCATACATACCCAGCAGGTCCATGTTATAAAAAGATTCCTTGAATGAAGGAAAATTTGCCACAATTCTCATGAGAAAATAGCAGAGAAGCAAATCCTGCTACAATAGAATATGCTCCTCAGCGAAGTTTAAAGGGAAAAAAAAAAAGAGTAGGGAGAAATGGACATGTTTCCATTTCATGCATGCTTACATGTCATTGCCATCCAACTAGAATCATTCTTGTTAAACAATTCTTATCGCATAAACTGAATAACTAATAAGGAAATATCCTCATTCCTCCATCAGATTGTCTCAAGATCATTACGAATATATAAACAACTAGGCAACTCTTTTGGAGTTTGTGTTTCTAGGTACCGTTTGTAACTCCATAGACATGACAAGGAAACAGCTTGTCTAGCAGCTAAAACCTAAGACTAGAAAATCAAGCTTTTATCAAACTCACTAAATTGTTTAAATGCCATTGTTAATGTTGACGAAGGGCATTAGACTTTTCTAACCTAGTAGCATCTATGCAAAGTAATATTCTCTCATATTCTAATTCTCTGTACTATACTTCATGTCCAACCAAGATTGTTATTCTTATTTCTTTCCAATAATCCATTCAGTTGGAAATCAATTTCCATGACAAAATCAATCAACACGCCCAAAACAATAAGGTAAGTGTTGCCTACCTGGAAGGTTCTCTGAGACAGTAGCATCAAGAACAGTGTCTCCAACAGCCTTTACAAATTCAGGACCACCAGTTATCGCACCTTCCTTTTGACTTGTAATGAGCACAACTATACCCTTGTCATTTCCTTGCTCAACACTCGGGTACCACTTCTCCAAAACAGTGTCAGCGTACTCAAAAGCATCAGCTTTGCTCTACAAATCCAAAAAGTTACCATTTTGATTATTTTCCTCCCTCAATATATATGACATGTTCATTTTTCCCAAAAAAGAAAGGGGGGGGGGGGGGGGGGGGGTGATTTTTTTTTTTTTTTTAAACACATAGAGGGGGGA
>ML298453.1:0-69913 GCA_005239495.1 Nicotiana undulata | reverse complement strand
GGGGGGGGGGGGGGGGGGGGGGGGGGGGGGGTTGTAATTTACAGGTTTAGGCCTACCAGCACCTTAAGTTTAACAGCAAATCAAGCAGAAAAACACCATAAAGATTGAGCATTTTTTCTTATCATGGTCTATTAACAATTGATCATTCATGTTGTGGATTATAATGACAAAGATAAAGAAGAGAAGGAAAATTACAGTGAGTTTGCGGACAGTGATGAAATTAATGTGGAAGCCTTTTCTCTTCTCTACATCAGACAACAATGCCTTCAAATCAGACTTCGTCACTCTACTAAGTACACCAGCATCATCAACTACATAGGAGTCCTTTGGAGGACCTTCATTTAACACATCAAATTCAGAAGCCAATGCAGAACCAGATAACACAACTGGACAAAAATTAAGGGCTAAAGAAATAGCTACAGCAGCTAATCCTTGCTGGACATTGGAAAACCAACTTTTGGGTATTGAAAAAGATGAGTCTTTGTCAATCTTGGAAGCCTGTTTCTTGAGGCTGCAGCAAATTGGCTTAGCTGAACTGATTGAACTTGATCTAGGTAAGTGAGAGAGGGGAAGAGAAGGCTTTGAAAGGTTAGCTGTTTTGGGGTTGAAGAGAGGACAAAGAGAAGGAGGGGAGAGAATGGTTTCCATAGTAAGAGATCAGAAATGGTGAGATAAGAGAGAGAAGATTCTGTGCATGAGGGACTTCTTGTTTCTGTTTCTTTTTCTCCTTCGGGTGGTTTGTGTTGTCTCCTTCATTGGTTGTGGCTGAATATTATTCCGTATGGATAACGTTTTTCTCCACCAGTCCACCGTGGAAAAACATAAGCGCATTTTGCTCTTTTTCGTTTGTTTTTTTTAGATTGTAATTTTTTTATTCATATACACTATATGAAACTTTATTACTAAAAATGTCCATATTGATATTTAAAGGTGTTCATAAAAACCCGAAAAATCGAACCAAACCGAAAACCAAACCAAACCGACCAAAAAAACCGGTACTTTTTGGTTTGGTTTGGTTTTGTTTTTGAATTTTAAAAACCGATCAAATTTAGTTTGGTTTTGGTTTTAATAAAAAAATAACCAAACCAAACCGACTATAGGTAGCTATTTCAAATGTATTATTACACCTATATATATGTATATTTTTATACAAAGTTTCAAAAAATTTATGATGAATGTTAATCGTTTGCACTTTTAGTACAATTCTTTACCTTTATATTCTAGTTTGATTGATAGTTTTCTTTTGTTGAGTGTAAGAATCCATTTCATGTATAAAATAATATTTTTAATTGAGTCCTTAAATTATTCATCACTATTTGATTCAATTATCATCAGTATATTTTAATAAATAATAGATTTCTCAAAGGGCAATTGATTTGATAGTGTCACGTTGAAAATGTGGTCGCTGAAATATATGTGTGGTAGTGTATGTATTATATTTAAGAAAAAACCGACAAATAACCGGAAAAAACAAAAAACCGACATAAACCGAATCGAGAAAAAACCGACTTAATTGGTTTGGTTTGGTTCTAATATTTGAAAAACCGACTTACTTGGTTTGGTTTCTTTTTAGGGAAAAACCGATCAAAACCGAACCATGAATACCCCTATTTACATTATTACCCGTCCTGGACATGTTTTCTCTTCAAAATCTATACAATTATTTAAAATAGAATCTTTTATCCAGTAACATTCCTTTTTTAGAAGTGGGATTTTTGGGATAGTAAAGGATTCTACCGAGATTTTTGCAACGCATTAATCGCCATGAATTAGGCCTGCAATTATTCTATTTTTCTCACAATTTCGATACTTTACTTTTCGAATACTCGGTTTTTCACTGTATATTATGGTTTCACAACCAAAATCGAATCAACTATCTACAATTGTTCTGAATTACACACAATAATGTCGAAAATATCTATTATGCTTCAGCTAAATGGTAATTGGGATAACTTTGGGAGATACAGAGATTTTCATATCGACGGAATTATAGTCAGCGAAGATGCAAGTTATAGCCAATTGAATTCTACAATCGCAGAGCATCTAATGATCGATACATCAAAAAAAATCATCGAAATCAAATACATTGTCAACGAACATTGTCCTCCAATAGAAATTCGAAACGATATGGGAGTTCGAGTATAAATGGAGACGAAAAAGGAAACAAAAGCTTAGAAATATATCCTCTATGTATAACAGTGCGTGATTTCGATTTGGAATGCAGTATCTCTAATTCGAATACAATTGCAGGTTTGATTTGTTATATCAGTGGTGATCTTTGTTTATATGTCATGAGTTCTACAATTTTTTTACAATATTGCTACAAAAAAACTACATAACATGTGTAGTTCAATTGTTATGAATATATAAGTATTGAATTTCATGTGTTCTACAAGGTTACTACAAAATATCTACAATATATGTCATAATTGTATTTAGCTTTAATTGGTTGCAGGTTCATCTGGAACACTGGAGTTGATTGATATGCCAACATCTCCGACGATAGTGGAATATGAAAGTATCATCATAACAAAAAATACGCCAAATGATATTGAAGTAGGCCAAGTATACAAAGACAAGCAAATAATTGCCAGTGCAATGAGGCACTATTCTGTCATGAACAAGTTCCAATTTAGGGTGCAAAAGTCTAGTGCTAGAAGGTAGGAATGGTTCAATGGTCAAAAATCATGTCTTTGTTTAATTTGTAGTTTATTTGTATTTTTTGTTCTTCAATGTTTGTAATATCATCATATACAAATTATAGATAATTTATAGTTTTTTGTATATAAATTGTTAAATATAAGATTTTAATGCTTAAGCAACCTATTATTTGTGTATCTACATTTTTCATACCATTGTTTACATTGTTTTTATTCTATAGCTATTGCCTGATATGTGTTAGGGACAATTGTACACGGCACTTCAAGTCCACTAGCATAAATGATTTAGCAATGTTCAAAGGTTCAAAAATATAACAGCTTGCACACATGCTCTTTGATGGACAATACATACATACGACGTAAACCTACTGTCATGGTAGTTGGTAGCATGGTTATACCAAAATATGCGGATCCTAAAAAAATTTGCACACCAAAGACATACAAACTGACATGTTGTCTGAACACGACATGAACTTAACATACATACAAGCTTGGAGAGCAAAGGAAAAGGCTTTGGAATTTTTGAGAGGTCATCCTGATGACTCCTACAGTCGATTGCCTAGTTATTTATATATTTTGTAGAAGACTTATCCGGGGTCAGTAGTTAAATTAAAAAAGACCGACGATGACTGTTTCTTGTATGCATTTATTGCGATTAGTACATCAATCAAGGGTTGGGAATATTGTAGGCCAGTTGTAGTAGTTGATGGGACCTTCTTGAAGTCAGCATACAAGGGAATAATGCTAACAACTAGCACAATAAATGCAGGAGGTATTGTAGATTTATTGTAGATATATTATTGTAAATTTGTTGTTTGTGTGTATTTTTTCCTCTATAGTTTTATGATGGAAATTGAATTCATTTTTACCACATATGATAGGTAGCATATTACCACTGGCATATGTTGTTGTTGATTCAGAAAATGATGCATCATGGAAGTGGTTTTTTGAGCAATTCAAACATGCATATGGTGAAAAACCAAATATGTGTGTTGTTTCGGATCAGAATGAGAGTATCCTGAAGGCAATATTTATTGTTTATACTGGAATGCCACATTATCTTGCATGTGGCATATTTGGACAAATATAAGGTCAAAGTTCAAGAAGGGTCATCTAAAGTTAAGCGAATTGTACTTTGCCACGATACGATCATACACGCTTGATGAATTTAATGAAAGAATGTCAAAGATTGAAGAGCTCGACACGCGTATTAAAGCATACTTATACGATATTGGCTATCACAGATGGTCTCGAGTACATGCTACGATGAACAGAACTTGAACTGTGACATCAAACATTCTAGAGTCATTGAATGCGGTAACAAGAGATGCAAGAGAGTTGCTGATAGTAGAACTATTAGAGTACATGAAGACTCTTCTTGAACGTTGGACTAATGAAAAGTTATTGAAAGCAAAGGGTACATTCACATACCTTGAGAAAAAATAAAATAAAGAGTTGGAGGACAACAGAACATTGTCGCAGAAGCTGAGAGTAAGCTATATCCAATAACATCTGATCAATTATTGCATCAAACTAAAATACATAGAGACATTGTAGATAAATTGTTGAATAATTGTAGTTATTTTGTATATGTTGCTGATAATTTGTTGTGTTCTTGTAATGTAATTATAGGTGAGGGCTTCAACAGATACACATCCATACAGTGATAGATAGTGTGAAGCGATATATTGTTTGTCTTGAAAACAAGATATGTAGTTGTGGACAATTCCAGATGGATGAACTTCCTTGTGCACATGATTTGGCTACTGTAAGGCACATGAATAAGTCTTATGAAAACTATTGTTCTCCTTATTACACGAGGGAGAGCCTTTTGCATACTTATGAAATACCAGTAGACCCGCTGCCTGATGAAAGCAAATAAAATGTGCCACAACATATAGCTGAAGAAGTTGTAATGCCACCTACCGGGAAAAGACATCCAGGAAGACCTCAAAAATAAAGATACAACCCATATGATGAATTAAATGCAAAGAAGTACAAGGTTTCATGTGGAAACTGCGGAATAGAAAGGCATAACAAAAGATCTTGCAAGAATACTCCCAAGAGGAAATAAAATTAGATAAAGTCAACAGATTTTTTGATAAAATGTATTGAGGTGTTCAGGAGAATTTTAGTTGAGGTGTAATTGTGTTGATAAATTGAATAAAGAATGTTTCCTATAATGAAATATTTTCAACTCTTAATGTTGTTGGTTTGTATTTGTTTTGTTTAATTACTGAGTGTATTCAGTTCAAACTTTCATAACATGATTGGATTATGAATGATTTGTATCTATAATACACAAAATTTAATTATCTATAGCAGAAATCATTAGTTATTAATGCTTCTTACAATTTATCTACAATATATCTACAAAATAACTACATATTCTGGTGATGACAGAATAACTACATAATAGTTAAGTTGTAAAGGAATTATATGCTAACAATAATGAGATCAAGTACTAATTACTTTCGACCAATCAAGAAAAAACAAGAGATGTTTCTTATTGTTAGCACTAGTATCCTGGATAAAATAACAAAACATAAGGTAAAACAATTGTAGCACAAAACTGCTACAATTATACTTCAACAAACTTGTTCATAAGTAACAATTTGTCTACAACCTTTCTACATAAACAACCGCAAATAAACAATTTAACTACAATTTTTCTACAGAACAGGAAAACTAATTCTTCTTCTTCCGTACGTGTGTTCTCTCGTTCACAACTGGTGCACATTTTCTTCTTGCTAATCGGCCATTCACCTCGCTCTCACTAATTGCACCAATATCTTGCTTCTTCCTAGCATAGTCCCACAGTAGCGTTCCATGGCGTCTACGATGTTGATCAATATCAGAAAGGTCATCTTTAGAAACTGCTAGGTCTCCAATGTTGGCATACTTTGCAAATGCCGCAGCGTATACACCACAGTCACTGCAAAAAGAAAAATAGGAAAAATATTTAGCATACAGTGCAAAGAAAATCAATTAAATAGATAGAAGGAAAAGAAGCTTTTTCATACAGTGATCCCTTTTTTTGTTGTGGTATCTCACCGACGAACCACTAAATTTCAAGAGGGTCAGTAACACCTTTTTCAATGTATGCCTTTGTGTTCTTGAAGTTGATGTTTGGATGTTTGCCATAGAAACCGTTGCATTACAAGTAAAGGGGGATCATAACAGCAAACTTGGTGACGATAGATTCAACAATGTTGTGATTACGTGAAGAGACCATAGAATCATACACATATAGAACCCTATCGGTAATGTCAAACACAACCAACAACCAATGAAATTTTTCTACAATGTTGATGGGCATGATCACGAAATCAACTTGATCCCATGAAATATTTGCGAGTAATCTGTACCCCAATATGTATTCTGCTACGACGTCCTGGGGTTTGACAACAACAAACTTCTTTTCGGCAGGAGCATTGATGTACCTCTGATAAATTTGTTCAATTCTAGTCTTGAACATACAATCAGTGGTTGTAAACCTTATTTTGTTGTGGGGACCATACTTTTCTCTTTTTCTCAAGTAGTACAAGAAATAACATCAATGTGCTGCAGAAAAAATGGATTTCATTAGTTATTAATGCTTCTTAAAATTTATCTACAATTTATTCACAAAATAACTACATAATATGGAGATGACATGATAACACAACTAGTCTAAATTATGTCAAGGTATGTGTTTACCGAGTCGTTGAGGACTTGCCTGGGATGTGTCAAAGTAAAGAACCACTCCTTTTTATCAACTTTCTCCACTCCAAGATCATACCATGGCTTAAGTTGGTTATCTTTTACAGAATAAGGCGCCTTCCTCATATTTAAACACATAGCAATTACAATAAATATGTAGATTCAAGTGGATATCCAAAAGATGAATGTACTCGGAAAATTGAACAAATTGTATAAACTAACCTCTTTGAAATTGTATCGGTACCAAGGTATAACCACTTGTTGAATTATTCTAACAAATCAGGATCAGCATCTTGACCAATAACCCCAGTAAATGGATGCTTGATTAGGAAAATTGGAGGTCCAACAGAAGTGCTCCCACCAGAACTGTAAAAAGGGAGAAAGGGGGATCGAGCATGCTTTCCAGGATGCCTTGTTCTTCCTTGATGCACATGAGTTGTTTCATCTTGGTTAAGCTCGCCGAACTTAACAATCTGGGAGAAGTTCTCTAGCAGCTCAAAATCATCAAGTGTGACTTCCCTTTTTTCATATATGGAGTCGTCTGAATCACCTACATTAACGTCGTCGGTTGGTTCACCTCTTTCTCCACAACAACCATATCCTTCTTGTATAACATTCTCTTCTTGAATAGGAGATTGAAAGTGTTTCCCCTTCTCCTCATTCTTTTGTTCTCCTTGAATGCTTATTATATCTTCTGTCTTGGAGATTCTGCAGGCATAGCTTCCTTCACTGTTACAGTAAGTATGTTTAACTTAATCAAATTATAGATTTTTTTACTAAACACTAACATTTCTGAATACAAATTGTAGTTTAAATGTAGTAAATTTGTTGAAATGATGTCATGCATATGAGAACAACTAATTTTATTGGGAAATGTGATGATAATATGTACTAACTTATACCTGCATTCTCTTCATCAAATGCCTCTTCAAAATGGGAAGATAAATCAACATGTACAGGAACAATCTCATTAATTTCCATGTCATTCACGTGCCTTGTATCTAAGAAACTCATTTGAATTATAATGCATATTAGATGATACAATTTTAGGCAATAGGTAGGTATATTGTAGATATTAATGTAGATATGTAAATCTATGTAGATATATTGTAGGCATAATATAGATATGTCTAGATATATTATAGACATATTGTAGATATAATATAGATATGTTGTAAATGCCCCTTTTACTGCTGTTGGCATGCACTGGTTTATCACTATTGCACGGAAAATGTTGAGTTCTTTTCTTTTGATTGCTCAACATTTTTTGTAGAACTCCCAGCAAACTGCAAGCTTTAAATTTGTTAGGATATATACTTTATGAACGATAATATAAACTTAGAGGTGATAAAAATTGTTCTGTTAAATGAATATATTTCAAATATTACCTTGACATCAATGTTATCCTTTTGATTGTTTATCGCCTGCAAAACAACCTTGATTGAGTCATTGAGTAGTAGTCGAATGCTACCTAGTTCTTCAAAAATATCTTTCTTGAAAGATCCAAGATCTGAACCAACCTACATATTAAAATATAGAGTGTTAACGAAAACATTGGCATAACATAAATCAAAGAAACCATCCAAGATTATGTATATATGTTACCTTGTCAACATCCTTTCTTAATTTTTTAATTTGTTTCAGAATATCTTTCTTGTACTCTATTCCAATTGACTACTTGTGTCCGGATGGAGATGCAACATCTTTCGGATCCTTGGACTTGGTTTCAACTTCTTCAAGTATGTATTCAACTTTATCAGGAAAACTCATTCTAGAAAGCTGTTCTGGTGCTTCAATTATGTTGGTGAACTGAGTGCAAAAAATAAATGATCTTGACTTAGACATAATATGTATAAAAGCTGTAGATAATTTGTATTAAAGTGTCTTCTCATAAGTGAAAAACATTTACCTTGATCCATGCAAGTTTGATCATTCTATCTTAAATTGCAGATAACCATATCTTGTCCTTACTAGCTAACCAGCTAAGTATGTGAGGGATAAGATTAGCAACCCTTACAGCTATATCAGTGTTGACGGTAGAGAAACACTCATGTTATAAATCACTCAGGCCCTCGTCCTATAATAAACATGTTGTGGCATGCAACTCGATCCCATATAATATCCTCACAAATCAGGCCCTCGACCTCACTCAGTCATAAACCTCTCAAGTCACTCGGGCATATTAGTAAAAACGGGAAACTCAGCCCAAAACAACGTTTATATGCTTCAAAACAGCATAATAAAACTGAGTTGTGCAGTAAACAGGTTTAATCATGACTGAGTTTAGATTTCCAATCAAAATAGTGAGAGCATAGTAAGAAAAAGGCCCCTGAGGGTCCAAACAGTAGTGGCACAAGGCCCAAACATGGCTTTCAGCCCACGTTATAGAAATTCTTTCTAAAACACATAGATATTATACAATTCAAGAAAAATATGCAACTATACAGTTGCTAAGGGACAGACCAAGTCACAATCCCCAGCGGTGCGCGCCCACACGCCTGTCACCTAGCATGTACGTCACCTCAAAATAGTAAAATGATACGAAATCCAGGATTCAATACCCTCATGACTAGATTTACAATCATTACTTACCTCAAACCGGACAAATCTCTAATCCGCGATGCTCTTGCCTCTCGACTCGGCCTCGAAATACTCTGAATCTAATCAAAATCAGTATATTACCATCAATATATGCCAATGGAATGAATTCTATAAGAAAACTATCAAAATAGCCAAAAATCCCGAATTCGGCTCTAACACGGCCCCGTACCCACGTCTCGAAATGAGACAAAGTTACAAAACTAGAAAGCCCATTCACTCCTGAGTCCAACCATACCAAATTTATCAAAATTCGACCTTATTTGACCCATCAAATCCCCAAATCAAACTCTCAAATTTCTAAGCCCTAATCCCTTATTTCATCCTTAATTTCTACTAATTACATGATTAAACAACTGAAAATTACCATAATCACGAGTATTAGGCTCAAGTAAATTACCTCAATGAAACCCTCTTGATTTCCTCTTCAAAACTCTCCAACAACTTCAAAATCTGAATAGCAATGGTGAAGAATACCCAAAAATTCGCGAAGTGTGCATTATATACCTTCTGCCCAGGCATCTCGCACATGTGGTCCCTTTTCTCGCACCCGGGCGACCGCACCTGTGGTCCAAGCGCTGCACCTGCACAATCCATTTAACCGCCCAGACTCCGCACCTGCGGCCAGGCCTCGCACCTGCGGGCTTGCAGGTGTATCCAATCTTGCGTGTCTGCGCACCTTCCTCGGCTCCCAAAAACTCCGCAGCTGCGATCCATTTCCGCGCATGCGACCTTCGCACCTGCGCTCCCCTTCCGCAGGTGCAGAACACCAGAAGAACTTGCACCAGCAGATTTTTCAGCAACTCTCCATCAATAAAAACTCACCCGCTAACCATCTAAAACACACCCAAGGCTCTCGAGACCTCAACCAATAATACCAACAAATCACATAATAATATATGAACTAAGTCGAGCCTTCGGAACACTCAAAACGACATCAAAACACCAAATCAACCTCAGATTCAAGCGTAAGAACTTCTAAACTTCCAATTTCCGCAAACGACGTCGAAACCTACCCAACCTCGTCCGAATAACCTCAAATTTTGCATACACGTCAAAAATAACACTACGAACCTACTCCAACTCCCATAATTCCATTCCGACTCCGATATCAAATTTTCCGTTGCCGACCGGAAATCACCAAATTTCCAATTTCGCCAATTCAAGCCTAATTCTACCACAGAGCTCCAAATTACATTCCGAACACGCTCCTAAGTCCAAAATCACCTAACGAAGCTAACCGAACCATAAAATCCAAATTCGAGATCATTTACTCATAAGCCAATATCCGGTTGACTGTTTTAACTTAAACTTCTAAATAAGAGACTAAATGTCTCATTCCACTCCGGAACCACTCTGGACCCGAACCAACCAACATGATACCACCCAATACATTTAAATAACACATAAAGAAGCAACAATAGGGGATGTCGCGCCCCCCTCTTTCCTCGCGGAGATCGGGTTCAGGACATTTGGGTTGAGGCAACTCTTTCCTTTTGGGAAAGGGGTTTGCATTTTGGAGATTCGCCACATAATGATTTTAACGGTACGTTAGGGCACCTAGGGGGTTCATTTAAAAATACGTTGCTAACCAGAGATAGGGTAAGGGCTTGAAATTATCCTAAGGGGGAGGTGTTAGGCACCCCTTCAGGATCCACGAGTGTGGTTCCCGGACAAATGGTTTTTTGAATTTGTACATTTTAACAAATAACAAGTAAGGGCTCAAGTAAGAGGGGATTTTAAATATTAAACAAGCAAGTGTTTGGAAAACAGTTATAAAAAAAAGTTATAATCTAAGTTTGAAATAAGGGATATCCTAGGTTTGAAATAATATGGATCACATCAATGCAATACCCGGTATGACACTCCTCAGAGAGGGGCTACACGTGGTATTAGCGCGTCATCATATCCATATTCTACCCTTTCCCACCCCGTGAAAGTGTTTAAAGCGCGTGTTGGTCACGAACTCTATTGCATGCTATTACCCGTCCCATCCTATCAGTCCCGAAAGAGGTTAGGACTACTATCCTAAAGGGAGGTACTAGGCAGACCCTCAGGTTTAAAGGTAAAATTCTAAAGCGACAAGTAAAGAACATATAAGACTGCAGTAAGTGGGGAACACATAGGAGCATATACGAGGCTCAAGTTGACCTCCACAGATTATGCACATAATTAGCACGACTCAAACACATATAAGGGCAGTATTAGTTTAGATCCTAAGACATGGTGTCTAAGTGAATTCAGGGGATGAACAGGCAGTTTTGCTATTACTGGAAATCCCTAATCAGTTTGCCTACGGATTTAAAGAACCTGTTTGCATTAGGCAACACACAAAAAGAGGCAGACCTCCAGTTTTTAGAATTTTGTCACTTAAGGCTTGCCTAGGCGTGGGACAGTGTATACTAGTTATCAGAATCATTAAAGGGACTGTTGTAAGAAATTTACCTAAATATGCTGTTCTAGGTTGTTTCAGAACACATACGTATTACCAGTTGTTTTAGAGAGAACTGAGTGGGACTGTTTACACTTTTATATGCATCAGTGATTAGACTAGGTGTAGTCGATCAAATATGACCTTATAACATGATATCTAATGTACAGGTGGAAATGCATATGCAGATTGATGTGTATGCAGAGCCTAGGCATGGTCTCTATATGCGTGAGCGTACATCATTTAAACATGCTTTCAGAGAGATTTGAAGACGACTTTGTTTATCTTATCCTAAAACAGGATTTTTAAGTGTCAACATGGCAATTGAGAATGTGATAGTAGAGAATACCATTTATTAGCAGGATTTTTATAAATAAGAGGGAACATGCTGAAATAGTAGGTATGAGACCTAAGAAACATGATTTCTAATGCATGAGTTTGAACATATGGGCCTAAACATGATATCTATGGCACATATAGGTAGTAAAAACTAACATCATGGTTTATAATGCATGAATATGAACATATGGGCCTAAACATGATATATATGGCACATATAGGAAATAAAAGCTAACAACATGGTTTCTACCCCTTTAATAGCTAAAGCATGCAGAGGTACCCCCTCCCTTTTCACTATCCATCCCCTGAGTTGTTTACAAATTATTACAGACCAAGGATTATGAATTACATAACCAAAAAGAAAATAAGAAGTTATTCTATAGGGAGCCTTCAATTAGGCCCAAATCCTCCAAACCTCATTTCCATATGGTATTTCATAGCCTTTCATAATCCGGGTGTGTCAAAGTTCTCTAAGGACCTCAAGGGCTCCCGGGCAATGCTCATACCCAGACTTGGTAACCAGGAATTGAACATGTGCAATGTGGAAGTACTAGCCTCAGTGTGTCAGAGTTCAGAGGGAGCTTAGAGGTCCCAAAGCAGTGCTCACACTGAGGGGGCTGGACTTAAGGGTCTAGGAATAAAGTGAAGTGCAGGAGATAAGTTTGAAAAGGTTTTGACAAAAAACAAGTGAAGGAGTTTTCTAAAAAAAAGTTTTGATCAGTAATAAAACAGCCTGGGTATAAGGTAGACATGTTTTGGAAAAAATAGCAAACAACTTGAACAGGTCCAAAACATAGATTTCACTCAGGGGCAATGGGAATTGGGGACACATAGAAACAAGTTAGCATTAAAGTGTCACAGACTAGTATAGAGTCTAAACAGTCACAAACACAGTTGGTCACCAATAATTCATGTCAAGATCTAAGCATAATCAGATTCGAGGGAGTACTAGGAGAGGGTAGTACATGATTACAAATAGGTTTAAGAAAACAGTTCAGAGTATGGCATGTGTTCAAGATTACAGGGAGGATAAGTAATACACAATGCAATTGTGGTACCCTAGGGATCATAGAAGATATAAACAGGATGACATTGAAACACACAAGAGGGGGTACACATGCTGAGGCTAAAGGGGGAATGGTAAGACCACAAGTATACAAGTTAGTTGCAAGTAGGACAATAAAGCCATAAATAAAAGAAGATCAGAAACAAGATAGATCGTAATACCCAGAGAAACATATTATTTTGGAGACTCTAAATATAAATTAGAAACATACCAGTTGAAGTCAACAACTACAGAGTAAGAAGTAAACAAGTAGGATAACTAGTCTTGGCTTCCAGCCGACTAGTAATAGCAAGCAATCAAGAAGAGCAATAGAATGTGTGTGAGTAAAAGATAGTAGAACAAGGTATATGTTTTTTCTGCTTAATTGAAGAGTAGTGTGTATATATAGTTTGAAAGATAGGTGGCAAATAAGGTAACAAATAACAGTTCGGCAAATTATGGAAGTGCACATCAATTATAATCATATTAATATCAGTACTCCCTTTAATTAAGAAGTCAATATTCAAACGAATACAAACATATATAAGGAAATGAAATCATATAAACTGATGGTACAAGCATATGGTAGTATATGGCACATAAGTAAGACCAGGTTCAAAATCTTATTTAAGGAAATTATATGTGTATTAGTTAGACAACAATATTAGGTACGAGAATGAAGTAGGGGATAATTTAAAATTGGAAAATCATCAAGGGGATACTCGAGTGAGGTCCTAACATGGGCAATCAACACTGATCAAAGAAAAATACCACACAAGGGAATAACTTCAGCATATATAGGAATAGTACAGAACAATCAATATTAAGTTCAGCATTGCTCTAGTTAAGGAAACAACATAAGAATTTGTGTGATAGAATATTCAACAAAATAAGGCAAGGAAATAATTTAGGTTAAGATTAGTAATGTATTACCATAGGAGATCAGTGAAGGACACTAATCCCTGGGAATCAGGGATTCGAATAGGAATAACATCAATTAAAGGAAATTAGCAGATGACAAGCAAGAAGTTAGAAGACCCTAGTAGTGAAGACATATGAGATTAGGGATTCTTATGAACTTATAGGGTAAACGGTAAGATAAATGGGAAAGCAGGAGAAATCAAAGACATAGATGAATAACATAGGGTAAAACATCAGCAAATCACAAAGCTCATGAAACACATACACATATGCAAACAATATTATCATAGACAAAATCAGGGACTTAGGGTTTAGGATTAGAAATTAGGGGTTTCAACACAACAACTTATACAAGAGCGAGAAACTTAAATTAATCGCTAGAACACAGTAAGAATCATAGAATGACACTAAAAAAATCATAGGAAAATCGTTTCAGAAAATGGGTCATGAAACCCTAGTTTTGAAAACAAAGAGTCACTTTAGAAAAAATCAGAGCGTTTTTTAGGAAAACAATGAAATAGCTCAAAACCTACATATATCTATCATAGATCTAGAAGAATCGGGGCATTTAAGCATTAGGGTTTCAAAGAGAACCCAGAAAGATAAGAAAAACCTCAAAATGTTACTGGTTTAAGCCCCAAAGGTCATAGATCTTTTACTCGAACGGCTGGAGGTGGCCAGAGAATGGTGAGCACAGGCCCAGAGGGGTAGGAGAGTTAAACCAGGTCTCTTGAAGGCCTTAGAGATAGCAAACACCGGTGTAAAAGGACCATATGAGGTCTGAGGATGAGTACTCCATGGCCTCCGGTGGAGAGGTCACCGGAGAAGACGAAGGGGCTCATCGGAGCAGGGGAAGAGACTGGAACTCGAGAGATGAGAGACGAGTGAAAAATGAGAGGGTCGGGGGGGTTAGTCTAGGTTTAATTATGGTAATACTGATCTGGGTCGTTGATTTAATTTGATCAACGGCTCAGATTGATTCGGGGTTGGGCCGGGTAGGAAGTTGGTTTGGGCTGGGGTTAATTGGGTTAAGTTTAGGTTATAATTGAAATTAAAAAGTGGCCATTAGTTAAATACCGGTAAAAATAAAATAAATAATTAATAAAATAGTTAATAATTATATAAAAAGAAATTAATGCTAAGTAAAAGAAAATTAAGGTAATTAGCTAATATTAAAATATGAAAATGACTAATTATAGAATTAAAATAGCATAAAATGTATAATTAGGCTAGAATTGCAAAATTATTATAATTATAGCTAAATAATTCCAAATTGGCTTATTTGTGAAATAATCAAATCCTAATAGAATTAAACATGATATATTGATCTGGGAAATATTTTGAAATTATTTATAATACAATTTATGAATAATTATTGAATATAAAATACCACATAAATAGGAAGTAGTAAATTGATAAAAATATGAAAAATTATGGAAAAATATCAATCATTATAAAAAGCGATCTTGAAGGTATATATGCAAGTTTGAAAATAATTTGAGAAAAAATTGGGTATCAACAACTGCCCCTCTTTACCCGGGAAGGATGAAAGAGTTGTCGGGTAAAGATATGATGGCCAATTTTGACCGAATGACATGGTTTGAAGAGTTTTAGGCCGCACCCTGGTTTTTGAGTTGCCTACATATCCCTGGTTTTACAGGAATCATGCCACATGTAGTTCAGGAGCCATCAACGAAGTGTACCGATGGAGTTTTACAAGAAACGGACGCAAAGCACAGGGTTAGGCAAACAAACGGCTGACGGGGTAGTTTGGGGAGAACTGGAGCGGCCCCGCTCCTGCCAGGATGGCTGTTGCTAGCCGGATCATCTGCAAATGAACAGTACAAGCATATATTGTGCGTAATTTAAACATGATGCAAGTTCCCGTTGGACCATGAATGATGTCTTCGGACGGTTAACGATGACGTCCTCAGACCATGACGTCCTGGGCTATGAGTTGCTTGATGCAGGATTCGCAGGACATGAAATGATGTTCTCGGGCCATGAGGATGGTGCCTCCGAACCATGATGCCTTTGAATAATAGTATGCAAAAGCGATAAAAGAGATCCTCATGCCATGACATGGTGTTCTCGGGCCATGAAGACGGTGCCTCCGAATTTCATCCCATGAAGATGCAATAATATGATGCTAACAAGACAGAGCTTAGTCTTGCGAATTAAAGGGGCAGAGCTTAGCCTGAAAGGAAAGTGAGGTAGATAGTGCTTGAGACAGTAGTCATTTTTGAAAAGTAAATTGGAGGCAGTGTTTAGCCTCGGAAGGCAGAATAGTAGCCTTATACCATGCAGATGGAGGTAGAGCTAAACCTCAGAAGGCATAATGGTAGCCTTATGCAAGATGCGAATGCAGATGGAGACATCGTTTAGTCTCGGAAGGCAGAATGGTAGCCTTATGCAAAGAATGTAGGTGCTGGTGGAGACAGTGTTTAGTCTCGGAAGGCAGAAAGGTAACCTTATGCAAGATGCGAATGCAGATGGAGACATCATTTAGTCTCTAAAGGCAGAATAGTAGCCTTATGCAAGAACGCGAATGCAGATGGAGACAATGTTTAGTCTCGGAAGGCAGAATAGTAGCCTTATGCAAAGAATATATGAGCAGGTGGAGACATTGTTTAGTCTCGGAAGGCAGAAAGGTAACCTTATGCAATATGCGAATGCAGATGGAGGCAGTGTTTAGCCTCGGAAGGCAGAATAGTAGCCTTATGCAATGTAGATGGAGGTATAGTTTAACCTCGGAAGGCATAAAGGTAGCCTTATGCAGAAAAGTAAATGACGGTAGGAATTCTTAGCTGGTAATAAATTGCGGCACTGTATTGTGACTGCGGGGCGTTGTTTGTATTGATAATAGACGACGGCAAGTGTGATGGTTTTGAGAATTGTGACTTTGAACATGTTCGTCTTTTGTGTGGACATCGAACTTTGGCGTTCGCGATTGTGATGAAATTTGATACTTCTCTGTGTGTTTGTTCTTTGTACCTGCATCCACAAAAAAATCGTGAGTTTTGTAGAGGGGAAGGTTAGTTCGTATCCCCGATGGCTTTCGCTTGACTCATTCGGCTTAATCTGATGATATTGTCTGTATCATTAGGGTAGCGTTTTCTAAACAAGCCATTTCAAGAATAAGTATGCATGATTTTATAAAAGTATAGTTTTAGATGAACCGATGACCGTGACACGGCTCGAGACGTTGCAACCTCTCCTGCTACGGAATTTTGAGGGTCCTTCTCAAAATTCTACCCCAATTTGATGGGTGAATGCTTCTGACTGTTGCTCGTGCGGCGATCGACTGAACTTGCTTAAGAATTTTGAGTGTCCTCCTCAAAATTCTGCCCCAGTTTCCAATTATGGAGGAAAATGGAATTTTTATTGAATTGTGACCGAACCCATAGGGATGCCTATGTATCCCCTCTTAAACGGGAATCAGGTCAGGCGTAGTTCAATTTACATCATTGAAAAAGCATAAAGATCACACATAGTAGCGCTTGACTGCATCTGAATTGACTGGTTTCGGCCAAACTTCTCCGTCCATTTCTACAAGTATAAGTTCTCCTCCTGTCAGCACTCTGTGAACCATGTACGGGACCTGCCAGTTGGGAGAGAACTTCCCTTTGGCTTCGTCTTGATGTGGAAAGATTTTCTTTAACACCAGATGCCCTGGTGTGAATCGTCTCGGCTTGACTTTCTTGTTGAAGGCTCTGGTCATTCTGTTCTGATATAATTGACCATGACATACTGCATTCATTCTCTTTTCTTCTATGAAGGCGAGTTGCTCATAACGGCTTCTTACCCAGTCTGCATCGCTGAGCTTGGCTTCTTGCATAATCCTTAGAGATGGAATCTCAACTTCGGCAGGAATAACAGCTTGTGTACCATAAACTAGCATGTAGGGAGTTGCCCCGGTTGATGTGAGAACCGTGGTGCGATATCCCAACAAGGCGAATGATAACTTCTCGTGCCACTGCTTGTGCTTTTCTATCATCTTCCTTAGTATCTTCTTGATGTTTTTGTTGGCGACCTCTACGGCTCCATTCATTTGAGGTCTGTATGTTGTGGAGTTCATGTGCTTGATTTTGAAAGTTTCGCACATAGCTTTCATCAAGTCATTATTGATATTGGAACCATGTCAGTGATGATTGACTCTGGAATCTCGAACCGACAAACAATGTGGTCGCAGACAAAGTCGGCCACGACTTTCTTAGTAACTGCTTTGTAGGAGGCTGCTTCGACCCATTTAGTGAAGTAATCAATGGCTACCAAAATGAACCTGTGTCCGTTGGAGGCGGCAAGCTCGATTTGTCCAATAACGTCCATGCCCCAGGCGGCGAACGACCAGGGTGAGCTTGTCGCATTAAGCTCGTTCGGAGGTACCTTTATCATGTCTGCATGTATCTGACAGTGGTGGCATTTTCGGACGTATTGGATGCAGTCTGTTTCCATAGTCATCCAAAAGTAACTACCTCGGAGTATCTTCTTTGCCAGAACAAAATCGTTCATATGTGGACCGCAGGTCCCAGCATGAATTTCTTCCAGTAGTTTTGATGCTTCTTTTACGTCGACACATCTTAATAATCCCAAGTCGGGAGTCCTCCTGTACAGGATTCCCCCGCTATGAAAGAAATTGTTGGACAATCTCTGAAGTGTGCGCTTCTGAGTGGGATTCGCAAGCTCTGGGTAATCACCTTTTGCCAAATATTCCTTGATGTCATGAAACCAGGGCCTTCTGTCTGCTTCCTCTTCGACATGGGAATAATAAGCTGGCTGATTATGGATTTTCACTGGAATGGGATCAATGAAATTCTTGTCTTGATGCTGAATCATAGATGACAAAGTGGCCAATGCATCGGCGAACTCATTTTGGATTCTGGGGACGTGCCAAAATTTGATCTTTATGAACCTCTTTCTTAACTCATGTATGTGGTGCATATACGGCAGTATCTTGGACTTTTTGGTAGCCCACTCTCTTTGTACCTGATGCACCAGTAAGTCTGAATCACTAATCACTAACAGTTCCTGAACATTCATGTCAATGGCCATTCTGAGCCCTAAGATGCAGGCTTCATATTCGGCCATGTTGTTGGTGCAGGGGACACTAAGTTTGGAAGATACCGGATAATGCTGACCGGTTTCTTATATTAAGACTGCTCCAATGCTAACTCCTTTGAAGTCCGCTGCTCCATCGAAGAACATTCTCCAACCGTCATAGGATTCTGCAATGTCTTCTCCTATGAATGATACCTCTTCTTCAGGAAAATATGTTTTCAAAGGTTCATATTCTCCGTCCATGGGATTTTCAACAAGATGGTCTGCCAGAGCCTGTCCCTTGACTGCTTTCTGAGTTACATAAACAATGTCGAACTCACTCAGTAGGATTTGCCACTTGGCCAGCTTGCCAGTGGGCATGTGCTTTTGAAAGATGTACTTTAATGGATCCATCTTTGATATGAGATATGTCGTGTAGGCACAGAAGTAATGCCTCAACTTCTGATCTACCCAAGTCATAGCGTAGCAGGTTCGTTCCAATAGATAATACCGAGCCTCATACGGAGTGAACTTCTTGCTGAGGTAATAAATAACTTGCTCCTTCCTTCTTGTTTTGTCGTGCTGCCCAAGAACGCAACCGAAAGCTCCATCTAACACGGCAAGGTAGAGTAACAGAGGTCAACCTGGCTCATGTGGTACCAAGACTGGCGGTGTTGACAAATACTCCTTGATTCTATCGAAAGCCTTTTGGCACTCATCGGTCCATTTGGTTGCAGCGTCCTTCTTCAGCATCTTGAAGATCGGCTCACATATAACTGTAGATTGTGCTATAAACCGGCTGATGTACTTAAGCCTTCCCAAGAAGCTCATCACATCTTTCTTGTTCCTCGGCGGTGGTAATTCTTGAATGGCTTTGACCTTTGGCGGATCCAATTCTATTCCTCGGCGGCTCACAATAAATCCCAACAACTTCCCAGCAGGAACCCCGAATGCACACTTCGCGGGATTCATCTTCAGATTGTATTTTCGCAACCTATTGAAGAACCTCCTCAAGTCTTCTATGTGATCAGTGGCTTTTCTTGGACTTGATAATAATATCATCCACGTATACCTCAATCTCCTTGTGAATCATGTCGTGGAATATGGTGGTCATATCCCTCATGTAGGTGGCCCTTGCATTCTTCAGACCGAATGGCATCATCTTGTAACAGTACACTCCCCAAGGCGTAATGAAAGTCATTTTCTCCGCATCTTCTTCATCCATCCAAATCTGATGATAACCAGCGAAGCAATCTATGAATGACTGTAGCTCATGCTTGGCGCAATTGTCAATCAGGATGTGTATATTTGGCAAAGGGAAGTCATCTTTCGGACTGGCCCGGCTGAGATCCCGGTAGTCGACATAGACTCTGACCTTCCCATATTTATTTGGCACAGTTACGATGTTGGCTAACCATGTCGGGTACTCAACTACCCTGAGAACCTTGGCGTTGATTTGCTTGGTAACTTCTTACTTGATTTTCAAACTCATGCCGGGTTTGAACTTTCTGAGCTTTTGTTTTACCGGAGGACACATTGGATTGGTTGGCAATTTGTGAGCCACAATAGACGTACTTAGACCAGTCACGTCATCATACGACCATGCAAATATATCCTCATATTCTTTTAGAAACTCTGTGTATTCTTTCTTTCCTAACGGTGACAAATGAATGCTGATGCGGGTCTCCTTGACGTTTTCTGAATCTCCAGGTTGATAACTTCAGTCTCGTCTAGGTTGGACTTAGGTCTGTTCTCAAAGGTTTCGACTTCCTTGACAATCTCGTCAAGTATGTCATCTTCTTCTGAATCGACATCTGTTTGTTGCGTTGTCTCGTTGCATGTCACTGTCATTGGTTCATCAAGACAAGTAATAGTAATGTTTTATAGATAAAGTAATGAGAGAAAAAAATAGCAATAAATATTTGATTCATAAGAAAAATTAAATTGCTTTTGATAAATTGAATGATTGTTTTTGAACATTGATGATTTTATTGCAGGAATTAAAATGCGAAAAAGGAAATCATTTTGCAAAGAAAGACAATTAATAGTGCTTGTTTTAGCCTTGCTACCCTGGGGCTTGCCGGGCTTTGGTTGTCCTGACAGTCCAGTTCTTGAGGTATGTCCCTCTGCTCACAGCCGGTAGGAAGGGCCTTCCTCCCCCTCCTCCTCGAGAATAATGCAACAACAAGGAGGAGGAGAGGGTGGAGGGCCTCTGGATCTTTGGAGATAGGATGATGATGCAGAGTGAACGAACTAACCTTTGGGGAGGGGAATAATAAAGAAAAAGAAACAAAAACAAAAGGTAGCCAAGTCAGTGAAGATTATGAAAAAGTATTGCAATATTTAAACACATAGTGCGGGAATGTAAAACGTGTCCTAATTTGGGAACCTCTTTGTGCCTGAGGTAGGCCGAGCGAAAAATTGAATTGGAGAAATTAAAATGCTAAATGCCTCATTTTATTGATAAGAAATAGACGAATCCCAAAACGACACTAAACAAACAGGAAGTAATTGTCACTAATGGCCATTGGCCTTATTACATTGATAAAGTAAAAGAAAGACATTCCTATCTACTTGGTCCCAGAAGGACCTTCCCCAGACTCAGCATTCTTGCTTCCCTCGAACAGCTTTCCCAGCTCGCAAAGTCCCAGCAATAGGTATGCTCTGGCTAGATGTCCACCTTCGGTCCCCTTGGCTCATGTTATTAGGCTGGATGTCCAGGAGGGACGAATGATTACCCAGATACTTCTTGACGAGTGTTTTGTCGCTAGAGTGTAGGTCTTCCAACTCAGTAGTCTTGGGTGGATATTGGAGACCATGCCGAATCTGGGGTCTTTGTGCCTTTTCTGCAAGGCAAATAAGGTTAGGCCCTTACCCCCACCAGACTCGACTATTTAACATCAATAATTAGCAGGAAGCATTTAGTCCTCCAAATAAATGCACAGAACGTGATGATGTCCGTTTGGGTTTAGGGAAACCCGGTGGACTTTTGGATAAGGCTGTCTTAAAAGTTATTGTGCGGACGACACCTTTAGCTTAACTAGATTCGACCATGATGCATGCAACCAATATAATAGAGTAAGGTTTCTATGGGGTTTTAGACTGGTACCCTTGAGCGGACAACTCAAAGGGGAAGGCACGGAACCGTCGACTGCACCGCTGATCGACTAATTTTACCGCAAATAAGCCTTTCTGAATTTATGGGGTAATAATATAGGAAGAGCGCAACCACTCATCAAGCGTGGCTATAGTATTTTGTTTGGCACGAGTGGAGTATGAATGTTGAGCATGATTATGCAGTAATAAGCATTAAAACAAATTGTCATTATTTGCACGTTAAGGAAAAGCGGTGAATACAACAGTTATGGTTTAAAGCAGTTACAAAGGAAAACAAAGAAACATGTCAGTTTCGTTTTTGGGGAAAAGTAAATACTTGCAAGAAATAAACAAGTAATTGCACGTAGAAGGGAAGAGGAAAGAGGAAATGGTGTTGGTATTAAACAAAGCAAAGGTACAAATTCACAAAATAATTTGAAATGGTAAAAGCCTATAATCCCCAGTAGAGTCGCCATGCTGTCGCGCCCCTCTCTTTCCTCGCGGAGATCGGGTTCAGGACATTTGGGTTGAGGCAACTCTTTCCTTTTGAGAAACGGGTTTGCATTTTGGAGAGTCGCCACCTAACGATTTTAACGATGCGTTAGGGCACCTAGGGGGTTCATTTACAACTACGTTGCTAACCAGAGATAGGGTAAGGGCTTGAAATTATCCTAAGGGGAAGGTGTTAGGCACCCCTCAGGATCACAGACAAAATCAGGGACTTAGGGTTTAGGATTAGAAATTAGGGGTTTCAACACAACAACTTATACAAGAGCGAGAAACTTAAATAAATCGCTAAAACACAGTAGGAATCATAGAATGACACTAAACAAATCATAGGGAAATCGTTTCAGAAAAGGGGTCATGAAACCCTAGTTTTGAAAACAAAGAGTCACTTTAGAGAAAATCAGAAAGTTTTTGAGGAAAACAATGAAATAGCTCAAAACCTACATAGATCTATCATATATCTAGAAGAATCGGGGCGTTTAAGCATTAGGGTTTCAAAGAGAACCCAGAAAGATAAGAAAAACCTCAAAATGTTGTTGGTTTAAGCCCCAAAGGTCATAGATCTTACTCGAACGGCTGAAGGTGGCCGGAGAATGGTGAGCACAGGACCAGGGGGGTAGGAGGTTAACCCGGGTCTCTTGAAGGCCTTAGAGATAGCAAACACCGGTGTAAAAGGACCATAGGAGGTCTGAGGATGAGTACTTCATGACCTCCGGTGGAGAGGTCGCCGGAGAAGACGAAGGGGCTCATCGGAGCAGGGGAAGAGACTGGAAGTCTCTAGAGAGTCAGAGAGATAGAGAGAGAGAGTAGAGAGATGAGAGACGAGTGAAAAATGAGAGGGTCGGGGGGGGGGGGTTAGTCTAGGTTTAATTATGGTAATACTGATCTGGGCCGTTGATTTAATTTGATCAACAACTCAGATTGGTTCGGGGTTGGGCCGGGTAGGAAGTTGGTTTGGTCTGGGGTTAATTGGGTTAAATTTAGGTTATAATTGAAATTAAAAAGTGGCCATTAGTTAAATACTCGTAAAAATAAAATAAATAATTAATAAAATAGTTAATAATTATATAAAATGAAATTAATTCGAAGTAAATGAAAATTAAGGTAATTAGCTAATTTTAAAATATAAAAATAACTAATTATAGAATTAAAATAGCATAAAATGTATAATTAGTCTAGAATTGCAAAATTATTGTAATTATAGATAAATAATGCCAAATTGGTTGATTTATGAAATAATCAGATCCTAATAGGATTAAACATGATATATTGATCTGGGAAACATTTTAAAATTATTTATAATACAATTTTATGAATAATTATTGAATATAAAATACCACATAAATAGGAAAGTAAATTGATAAAAATATGAAAAACCATGAAAAATACCAATCATTATAAAAAGCGATCTTGAAGGTATATATGCAAGTTTGAAAATAATTTTAGGAAAATTTGGGTATCAACAGGGGAAACAGGGCTATAACTCTCGAAACGACCGGTCGGGTCGTTACAACCTCCCCCTCTTAAACAAACGTTTGTCCTCGAACGAGTCTAGAAACATACTTGGAGTCTCAAATAGGTGTGGATATCTGCTCCGCATCTCCCGCTCAGTCTCCCACGTGGCCTACTCCACAGGCTTCTCTTTCCACTGCACCTTCGCTGAAGCTATGTCCTTTGACCTCAACCTTCGAACCTGTCGATCCAAAATAGCCACCGGCTCCACATAAGTCATATCACCCTCCAACTGAACCGTGCTGAAGTCCAAAACATGGGACGGATCTCCAACATAATTCTGACGCATGGAAACATGAAATATCGGATGCACACTCGACAAACTGGGTGGCAAGGCAAGCTTATAAGCCACTTCCCCTATCCTCTGAAGCACCTCAAACAGCCCAATGAACCGGGGGCTCAACTTACCCTCTTCCCAAACCTCGTAACACCCTTCATGGGTGATACCTTCAGTAAGACCTTCTCCCCAACCATAAATGACACATCACAGACCTTTCTGTCCGAATAGCTCTTCTGCCTAGACTTCACCGTGCGAAGCCGCTCCTAAATCAATTTCACCTTATCTAGAGCATCCCGAACCAAGTCTGTACCCAAGAGTCTAGCCTCACCCGACTCAAACCATCCAACCGAAGATCTACACCTCCTCCCATATAAAGCCTCGTACAGAGCCATCTGAATACTCAACTGATAACTGTTATATATGCAAACTCCACAAGCGGAAGAAACTGGTCCCATGAACCCCCAAAGTCAATAACACAAGCACGCAACATGTCCTCCAATATTTGAATAGTGCGGACTGCCCGTTCGTCTGAGGATGAAAAGTTGTTCTCAACTCAACCTGAGTACCCAACTCTCGTTGCACGACCCTCCAAAACTGCGATGTGAACTGAGTACCTCTATCAGAAATGATGGAAATTGGGACACCATGCAGACGAACAATCTCTTGAATATAAATCTCAGCTAACCGCTCCGAAGTGTAAATAGTTCCAACGGGAATGAAGTGAGCGGACGTCAGCCGATCCACAATAACCCAAATAGCATCGAACTTTCTCGAAATCCGCGGGAGCCCAACTACAAAGTACATGGTGATCCGCTCCTACTTCCATTCCGGAATATCTAACATTTGAAGCAAGCCACCCGATCTCTGATGCTCATACTTAACCTGCTGACAGTTGAGACACCGAGCTACAAACCCAACTATATACTTCTTCATCTGCCTCCACCAATAATGTTGTCTCAAATCCTGGTACATCTTCGCGGCACCCGGATGGAATACCGCGAGTTGTGGGTCTCCTCAAGAATCAACTCCTGAAGCCCGTCTATATTAGGCACACATATCCGGCGTTACATCCTCATCACACCGTCATCACCAATAGCCACATCCCTAGCATCACCTCGCCGGACCCTGTCTTGAAGAACGAGCAAGTGAGGGTCATCATACTGACGCTCCCTGTCAAAAAGAGATGACCTGGAGACTACGCAAGCCAATACCCAACTAGGCTCCGAAATATCCAATCTCACAATCTAGCCCGCTAAGTCCTGAACATCCAGTGCCAAAGGTCTCTCTGATGCCGGAAGATATGTTAAACTCCCTAAACTCTCCGCCTATCGACTCAAAGCATCGGCCACCACATTAGCCTTCCCCGGATGGTATAGAATAGTGATATCATAGTCCTTAAGAAGTTCCAACCATCTCCGCTGACGCAAATTAAGATCCTTCTGCTTAAACATATGTTGCAGACTCCGGTGATCAGTATAAATCTCACAATGAACCCCATACAAATAATGACGCTAAATCTTTAAGGTGTGAACAGTGGCTGCTAACTCAAGATCATGCACCGGGTAATTCTTCTCATGGGTCTTCAACTAGCTCAAGGCGTAGGCAATCACCCTACCCTCCTACATCAAAACACACGCAATGCCTATCCTCGAGGCATCATAATACACGGTATAAGAACCTGAAGTTGATGGCAGAACTAACACTGGAGTTGTGGTCAAAGCAGTCTTGAGCTTCCGAAAACTCTCCTCACACTTGTCCAACCACCTGAATGGAGCACCCTTCTGGGTCAATTTGTCAAAGGCGAAGCAATAGATGCAAATCCCTTCACAAAGCGACAGTAATAACCCGCCAAACCAAGGAAGCTCCTTATCTCCGTAGATGAGGATGGTCTAGGCCAACTCAGCACCGCCTCTATCTTCTTTGGATCCACCTGAATACCCTCACTGGACACCACGTGCCTCAAGAATGCTACTGAACTAAGCCAAAACTCACACTTGGAGAACTTTGCATAAAGCTTTTCCTCCTCAATCTCTGTAATACAATCCTCAAATGTTGAGCGTGCTCTTCCTAGCTACGAGAGTACACCAGGATGTCATCAATGAACAAAATAACAAAGGAGTCCTAATATGACTGGAATACATTGTTTATCAAATGCATGAACGTTGATGGGGCATTGGTCATCCCAAAAGACATCACCAAGAACTCATAGTGGCCATAACGGGTCCTGAAAGTTGTCTTAAGAATATCCAAATCCTGAATCTTCAGCTGATGATACCCGGACCTCAAATCAATCTTAGAGAACACCCTCGCTCCCTGAAACTGGTCAAATAAATCATCAATACAAGGCAAAGGATACTTGTTCTTGACTGTGACCTTGTTCAGCTGCCTGTAATCAATGCACATTCTCATGGAAACATCCTTCTTCTTCACAAATAGAACCGGTGCACCCCAAGGTGACACACTAGGCCGAATAAACCCCTTATCTAGGAGTTCCTGAAGTTGTTGTTTCAATTCCTTCAACTCCGCTGGTGCCATATGATACGGTGGAATAGAAATAGGTTGATTGCATGGCACCAAATAAATACCAAAATCAATATCTCTATCATGCGGCATGCCCGACAGGTCTGCAAGAAACACATCCGAAAAATCTCGGACCACTAGGACAGAATCAATAGTGGGAGTCTCTGCACTAACATCCCTCACAAAAGCCAAATAAGATAGGCAACCATTCTCCACCATACGCTAAGCCTTCAAGTATGAAATCACCCTTCTAGGTACATAATATATAGAACCACTCCACTCAACCCTGAGAAATCCCGGCATTGTTAAGGTCACGGTCTTAGCGTGAAAATCTAGAACAACATGACATGGAGATAACCAATCCATGCCTAACTTCACATCGAAGTCAACCATATTGAGCAACAATAGATCCACTCGGATCTCCAGACCCTCAATAGACACCACACATGACTGATACACGCGGTCCACGACAATAGTATCGCCCAGAGGAGTACATACATGGATGGAACTAATGACTCACGGGGCATATCCAGAAAATGAGCAAAATATGATGAAACATATGAATATATGGAACCAGGGTCAAATAATACGGAGGCATCTCTGTGACAAACTGAAATAATACATGTGATCACGGCATCTGAAGCCATAGCATCTGGTATGGCTGAGAGTGCATAAAAACGGGCCTGACCACCACCAAAGGAGCATTAACATGGTATTCCCTTTTACCCGAAATTTCTATTGAATCTTTTGTTGAGTTTGCAGATTCTTTTATAAAAGCGCATTCCGGTGCGCAAAAAGTCAAAAAAAGAATGGAAGACATATTCAAAATAAAACAAGGAGACGCGGAGTTGCTTCGTGAATTTGTAGACAAGTTTCAACGAGAAAGAATGTTACTACCAAGGGTACCTGACAATTGGGCAGCCATGGCATTTGCAAGCAATTTAAATGATAGGATTTTTGAAGCCACGAGCAGACTCAAGGAAAGCTTGAGAGAATTCCCAGCCACAACATGGAACGACGTCTATAACAGGTATAGTACTAAGATATGAATAGAAGAAGACACCATTGCTCAATCAAAAGTTGAAGATCGAACCAGTTCCAGACGCTCTGAGCCAGAAAAGAGGACAGGTAAAAACAGGTACGACCCTTATATGGGACCTTCGAGGCAAGAAAATCGTCCCAGGTTTGAAAACGCCCGGTCAGAATACAAGCCATCAAATAGAGATACGGGCTCATCCTCATCAAGATCCAGAAAGGATCGTGCTGAATGAAGTAGAGGTAGTACAAGAATTGGAGACCACAACTTCAATGTATGTACTTCTGAACTAATCACGGTACTGAGAAATATGGGCGATAAAGTTCGATGGCCCAAATAAATGAGGCCAAACCCAAATAGAAGGAATCCAGACTTCTGGTGTGAATTCCATAACGATCATTGACACAAAACATCAGATTGCAAATTTTTGCAATGTGAGGTAGAACAATTATTAAAACAGGGCTATCTAACAGAATTGTTTAGTGAAAAAGGCAAGCATGCATATATAAAGAACATGCAGGAGCCCCCAAAACCACCATCTCCAAAATGAACGGTCAACGTGATACATGGAGGTGAGGAGGTGAACAGAGTAATCTGCAAAAGAACCACAAAATTCACAATTACACACGGGAAGCGGATTCGTGAAGACTTGGAAGCAGACAATATATCATTCGACGATGCATATATTAACGGATTAATGCTTCCACAAAACAACGCACTAGTAATATCCCTACTTATACATGACACTAACGTAAAAAGAATGTTGATCGATCCAGGTAGCTCAGTCAACATCTTTTTGTCAAGAGTTGTGGAAGAAATGATAATGGAGGATCATGTATCCCAAAAACTCGAGCCTTATCTGGGTTTGACAACTCTAAGGTCATAACGAAAGGGGAAATTGATCTTAGCACCTATGCATAGGGAGTAATAAAAAATACTAGATTCCAAGTCATTGATACTGACATGGCCTATAACGTAATCATGGGAGACCATGGATCCATGACATGAAAGTTGTTCCATCTACCTTACATCAGGTAATTAAGTTTCCTTCCGAATGAGGAATCAAATTCGAGGCGATCAGCAAACCTCAAGGAATATAAATCCTGTAGCATACTCTAACAAAAATGAAGAAGAGGAGAAATCAAAAGACGAAAGGTTCGTTCAAATAGGTACGGAAACAACTATTGTTCAAACAGGTACGGAAGCAACTGTTAATCAGACAGGTACAGTATAAACTATTGTTCAAATAGGTGCGGAAGAAGGTAACCACGAGGAGGTGAACCAAGCTCGGAAGAAGTATCAAAACATGCGGACATGGATTCCAGACCTGATGTCATTCAGGAACCAGAAGAGGACGAGCATATCAAAACGACTACGGAGGAACTCGAAGCTGTTCCACTATTTGAGCTGAATCCCGATCAAAAAGTCTACATAGGAACGAGGCTAAGCCCCAGCATACGAGGTAAGTTTGAATATTTAAAGGCTAACGCAGATTGTTTTGCTTGGTCCCATTCAGACATGACATGTATTCCTCCAGAAGTGATGACTCATAAATTAAATGAAGATCCATCAATCGTGCCTGTCAAGCAAAAGAAAAGAAAGCAAGGACCATTCAAGAACCAAGTGATCGACGAAGAGGTAAGGAAAATCTTGAAAATTGGTTCGGTACGTGAGGTAAAATATCCTAATTGGTTAGTAAATACTGTAGCGGTGCCCAAAAAGAATGATAAATGGAGGGTATGCGTAGACTACACTAATTTAAATAAATCATGCCCTAAAGATTCATTTTCATTACCGCACATAGATCAAATGATTGATGCCACTATAGGTCATGAATTATTAAGCTTTCTAGATGTGTATTCTGGTTATAATCAGATTAAAATGGATCCCTCAGACGAGGAAAAACCTCCTTTATTACAAACAGGGGGACTTACTGTTACAAGGTCATGCCTTTTGGCCTGAAAAATGCTGGAGCCACGTATCAAAGGCTGGTGACCAAGATGTTCCAAGAACATCTGGGGAAAAAGATGAAGGTATACATTGATGACATGCTAGTAAAATCAACACAAGCGAAAGATCACTTCCAACATCTTTCAATTACCTTCGAAATCCTGGGCATGTATAACACGAAATTAAATCCGAAAAATACGCCTTTGGCGTAGAATCGGGTAAGTTTTTGGGTTTCCTTATATCAAATAGAGGAATAGAGGTAAATCCTGCTCAATTAAAGCTATTTATGAGATACCCAATGTACTTACGAGCAAAAAGGAAGTTCAACGACTAACAAGAAGAATTGCAGCCTTAGGAAGATTTATTTCCAGGTCTTCGGAGTAGAGTTTTAAATTCTTTTCAGTTCTTAAAAATCAGAATCAGTTCGAATGGACCGAGGAATGTCAACAGGACTCAAATATCTGAAGGCATATCTATCAAAAAACCCGTTGCTATCTTAGCCAAAAGAGGAGGAGAGGTTGTATGTCTATCTCGCCGTTGTAGAAATTGCCGTAAGTGCAGTACTGGTAAGAGAAGACAACGGTAAACAATCTCCAATTTATTATGTAAGCAAGTCCTTATTATATGTTGAAACTAGATACCCACATCTAGAAAAATTAGCCTTAGCTCTAATCATGGCAGCTAGAAAATTAAGGCTATATTTTCAATGTCATCTAATCACTGTTGTGACCTCATGCCCGTTGAGAAATATTCTACATAAACAAGAACTGTAAGGAAGATTAGCTAAATGGGAAATAGAATTAAGCGAGTATGACATAATATATCAACCTAGAATTGCAATAAAGTCTCAAATTTTAGTTGATTTCGTCGTTGATTTTAATACTAGCATAATCCCTGAAGTGGAAAAAGAGTTACAACTCTTTAATGGGGTTAATCCAGGAATATGGACCCTATTTACTGACAGCTCCTCTAATGTGAAAGGAAATGGTTTTGGAATTGTTTTAGTATCACCTACGGGTGAAAAGATATGACAAACTATTAAATATTATCCCATAACTAACAATGACGCAAAGTACGAAGCTATCATTGCAGGACTTGAATTGGCACGAGAGCTCTCGATCGAGCAAATCGTGATCAAAAGTGACTCTCAACTAGTGGTGAACCAGATGCAGGGGACTTACACCGCTAGAGAGGCTCGAATGCAACAATACCTGGAAAAGGCACGAGAGCTGGTAAGACAATTCCAGTCATGGAAAGTTATGCAAATACCCAGAGAGGAAAATGCAGAAGCGGATGCATTAGCTAACCTCGCAGCAGTTGCAAAAGTGACAAATAAAGACAATGCAATTGTCATACACCTATTTCATTCAACAATCAATCAGGATAAAAATGAGGTAACATTTAACCATTTAACGTGGGATTGGAGAAACAAAATTTTAAACTTTTTGCAGAATGAAATCGTACCCGAGGAAAAGAAAGCAGCTCAAGCGCTTCGCCGAAAAGCTTCTCGGTACTGCCTCATTCGCGACACATTATACCGCAAAAAATTTGGGGGTCCCTTAGCTAAGTGCCTCGGACCCAATCAAACAAAGTTCGTTATGAAGGAGGTGCACGAAGGACACTGCGGAAACCACTCAGGAGCAAGATCCTTAGTTAAAACCCTAACTAGAGCAGGGTATTATTGGCCCAAAATGGAGGAAGAGGACGTGAGTTTCGTGGCTAAATACGACAAATGTCAACGATTTGCTAACAACATGCATCGACCAACGGAGCTACTTTACCTAGTAATGTCGCCATGTCCATTCATGAAATGGGGTATGGACATAGTGGGGGCCCTTCCCCCAGCTAAAGGAAAGGTACGGTTCCTACTCGTGTTAACTGTTTATTTTACAAAGTGGGTAGAGGCAGAAGCTTTTAAATAGATGCGAGAGAAAGAAGTGAAGAGCTTCATATGGCGAAATATAATATGCCGCTTTGGAATACCGAAGGAAATCGCATGTGATAACGGCCCACAATTTATAGGCTCACAAATCACAGAATTCTTCGAAAGCTGGCAAATCAAAAGAATCACTTCATCACCATATCACCTTGTGGCTAATGGGAAAGCCGAGTCAACCAACAAAGTAAGCAACACGAAGAAACGGTTGGAAAAAGCCAAGGGAAACTGACCAGAAGAACTACCGGCGGTATTATGGGCTTACAGGACTACCGCAAAACAACTACGAGAGAAACTACATTCCCGCTTGTTTACGGTGTAGAAACTTTAATACCCGTGGAAATTGGCGAACCAAGCATAAGGTTCACAACAACAACGGAAGAATAAAACAACGACGAGTTGGGGACAAATCTGGATTTGCTCGAACAGAGAAGAGAAGCTGCACTAATACGTATGGCAGCCCAAAAACAACTATAGAGCGATACTACAACAGAAAAACTCACCTCAGATATTTCAAAATCGGGGACTTCGTCCTCAAGAAAGTCTTCCAATCAATGAAGGAAGCTGGTGCAGGAAAACTAAATCCAAATTGGGAGGGACCTTACAAAGTCCGTGGCATCGCTGGAAAGGGCGCTTATGAGCTCGAGGCTATGGACGGCAGAATCCTACCAACTAGTTGGAATGTTGTTCATCTGATATACTAACGAAAAAATAAACTAAGTGTTAACTTAGTCGAAGTCGTATTAATTTTACATTTGTTGCCCCTAAGTTGTCAGTTGGGAACTTACAAAGGATCCAAACTTTACCCCCGATGGGACTGGGGGTAACCACAAATTTATACAAATAATATAAAAAAATAACCAAGTTCCTAAACTTTTTCAGATGGGGGGTTGTCTTCACTGGCAGGATGAGCGACTTGAGATGAAGAGACACGAGCAGTAGGGACCTCAACCTTTGAGGAAGAAAGATTTTGAATTTGCTGAGACTTCTCAATGGTCTCTTTGGTTTTAGCAATTTCGGCTTCCAAGTCAAAACCCTCTTGGCCCATTTCCGTCAATGTGTCAAGACGGGAGTTCAGATAAGCCCAACTAACATCGACGACTGCTTTGTCTTCAAGAGCTTCATAATATTTCTCCCACAGTTCAACTTTAGCTCTTAATTCATCCCTTTCAGCCACGACAACATCATGTGAGGCCTTTAAAAGAGCGAGGGACCTTTCCAGAAGTTGGACCTTCTCCAAAGAGTTACAGAGATCTTCCTAGGTTTGAGTGAGCGATTGAACAAGTTCACCAGAATACTCCTCCTTCTGGTCCAATAAGGCCTTCAGGATCCTAATCTCCTTAGAGGCACGAGAAAGCTGCTCTGCAAATGAAGACTCTAAGACATTCTTGTCCTTGCCTGCCTGGTTCGAAGACGCCTTCTCAACGGCCAATTCTGCTGCCATCACCCTAACTTGTTGCTCCAAGGTACACTTTTCTTCCTCCACTGCCTCCTTTTCAAGTTCCAGACTCTCGTACTGCTCTCCAATTATCTGCCTCGATACAGAAATCCCTTGCTGCCTTCTCCGTTGGGGAAACCCTCTTCATTAACTCTGTGCCTACAAGATTGATCTACAAAAAGAGATAAATTAGATACGGTAAGAATGTATATGAATACATGCAAATGAAAGCAAATTTAACCTTTAAATAAGAGTGCACAATCTCATTTACCCAAGTAAGGGAACCATGGATTTCCAGCTTAGCTTTCTCAGTCAGACCTATCAATGGTTTCAACCGTACGTCAGCTTGGCCCGACTTTTTGAAGAGGCTGCCCGCTGCTATTACCACTTGCAGCAGAAGGCACGGAAGCGGGGATATATGAAGGAGTCACTGGCAGAGAAGTCTGAGAGGCAGAAAAAGCCACGAGAGCATAATCAACAACAGGAGCGGGAATAGCCATAGCAGCAGAAACTATAACATGAGTAATTGAGGGAAGTTCTTTAAGAGAAGGAAGAGGGAAAACGGCAAGGGGAGCTTCCTCAGCAATGGTACCAAAACCTTCACGGAATAGGAGACCAACTGATTCACGAATAGGAGATGGAGTTGCATCATCGGGGGCAGACATCTCAGATTCAGGCACAGGAGGGTCAACGACAGGTGCATACTCGTCGTCGGAGACCACCTTCCTCCTACGTGACATGTGGACTAGCGAACCCTCATCTTCCTCCTCCTCCTCTAAGGTCCTGGACCCACTTGCTTTTATTTTGGATGAGGAGGAACCAGAAATGATCTCCTGGGCCTTCGCCAGGGACAACTTTGGAACAGAGACAATTGCAGTAGAAACTCCACGAGCAGGAAACCCTACCAAATAAAAGGGATCAAATAAAGCTCAAAAGAGGGAAGAAGTAAAAACATGAAACTTCGCTTACCGTGAGTCTTAACTTTCCAACCAAACCTCCCAGAGAGGTATTTCCACGAACGATGTTCTAACGGAGCAATCAACAAGAGTTTTTCTACCCAATTGCGGAAATCGAAAACACTCTCAACGATTCCCATGATTACTGCAAAGAAGAGAAATAGTTACGGTACTGATAAAGTATCAAAAACCAAAGGAAAGGAATGTGAGCAAAACTGTACTCACGTGCAAGATTCCACTTCTCAGGGAAGGGAAGATTTTCTTCACCTACTAAACCAACAGTAGGAACAGCAACATACCGGAGATACCACCCTCGGTCTTTATCATCATCAGGAATCACTAACATCCTTTTACTCATAGCCGTGAGAGTAAACACTCCTTGGCGGAACAACATCGGAGAATAAAGGTGAATAAGATGACAAAAAGTAAAGGGGACCTAAGCTAAATTGGCCAAATATCTAAGGCACACGACAACTCGCCACACTAGAGGACCGGCTTATCCTAGATAAACTTGGAAAAATTGACAAAACTCGATAATAACGGGGTCGATGGGAGGCTTGAATCCTAATGTGAAAGGATAAGTATAAACAAAAGAATACCCAGTCTTGTAAGAGGTTATTCTTTGATTACTATTGGAAACAACAACAGGAAAACCGGGCTTCCAATAACAGTCCCTGCGTACGAGAGATATTAAACCCTCAGTTATTTGGGTAGGGTGCACGTCAGTACCGTCGAGAGAACACATTGAAGAAAGCTGTTCTTTTAAGGCCTGACTATCCCTAGCAAAAGAAAACTCTGCAGGTACTATCTCGTCAACCCTCGGTTCACGCAAAGGTTCATTGTGTTCTTTACCTTTTGATGAAGATCTAGACGCATTAACCCTTGGAGAAGATAAAGAAATGGCAGACCTAGAAGAAGATGGGGGAGTAACATGAGAAGAAGAGGAACCTCTGGGAGGAGTAGAACCTAAACTCCTAAGCCTACCGCCTCTCCTACTCCATGTCAGAGCAGAAGAAAGAGTCAGATCATCCATTAATGACTCTCATAGATTACTGGTTTGAAGAAGACGTATTTACAAAGACAAAGAATTTGCAAACGAATAATGAAGGTTAGAAGTTTTTCGTAAAAGTAAAGAAAGGAAAAGGGGTATTTATAGTCGAAGGAAACCGTCAAAAAATGGAAAAAACAGTGATGTGAAAGTCATTATTGAAGCTGTCACTTCGTGACTGATGCAGCTGCAAAAAGCCCTGAAAGGCGCTGAACAATTGCAGAACCAACCCGGGAATTCCACATGGCACGTGCATTAAATGGAAGTGACAAGCGACGCATGCGTTCAGAGATAGATGCAATGTTACAAGTGAAGCGACGACAAAGTATTCCCTCCATAAATGAGTATCCACTTACCAAGTATAAATCGATAAATAAATGGCAAGTGGGGGGACTATCTGTATTGGTAAAAAAGAGCTTCACACGTGTAATAATTGTGATGACTCAGCAATCTATGTGGAACAATGAAAACATGACAACTGGACGAAACTTCATGAAGAGGTACGAGGCAAAGAGGCACGAAATAGCATACCCACATGAGAATCAGATACGAGAATCTTAACCTAATTAAGGAGATAAAGAGGCGCGGGCAGGATGAATCCAGGCAGAATAAAGGGCAGATTCTGAGATCTTCAATTAATGAGCCAAACGTTACATAACCTTCACACAACAGTTACGGTTAATCATTGTAACGTTACATTAATGCCATTATTAGTCATTAATACTCAATTACTGAAAAGGGCAGACGTTATATTAAGATATTCCCTATATAAGGGAGTAAGATATAACCTGTAAGGAGATATTCGAACTACTATTGCAATATACTTACTTTTTTGCGCATCTTACTGCTTTCCAATTACAAATTTACTTGCAGTTATTAGCTTATTATTTGGTTATCAGAAACCCGTGTTCTTCTTAAAATAGCTTTGGCAAAGAATCTAATTCTTTGGTTAAACATAAATCATAGCCAAAGATAATTAATTCTAGATCTATGAATGCTAAGTAAGAAAATCTGGATAAGGTTAACCTCATGAATTAATTAAGATCATGAAAAAGATCTTAATGTATACGATGAGCTAACATCCTTGACATCATTATTCTATGATGTAAAATAAAGAGGAAAGAAAGGATTCACCATCCATGTCCACGAGATATGTCTTTATTTATTCCATAACGATGCTTACAAAGATAAACAACAAGGTTCTAAACCATCTCTCCTTTACAAGATGGACTCTCCAATTCCCTTCTCCTGTCAGTGAAGAAGTGTGTGATTTGTGAATAGTTGTCCCCCCTCCCCCTGTTCATTCTCCCACCAGGTATTTATACTAGGTATTCTCCTTTACCTAGCGGTCGTTAACCAGGCGACCTAAGTCTATAACTTGTAAGGAGACATTCGAACTACTATTGCAATATACTTACTTTTTTGCGCATCTTACTGCTTTCTAATTACAAATTTACTTGCATTTATTAGCTTTGTGTTCTTCTTAAAATAGCTTTGGCAAAGAATCTAATTCTTAGGTTAAACATAAATCATAGCCAAAGATAATTAATTCTAGATCTATGAATGCTAAGTAAGAAAAGCTGGATAAGGTTAAGCTCATGAATTAATTAAGATCATGAAAAAGATCTTAATGTATACGATGAGCTAACATCCTTGACATCATTATTCTATGATGTAAAATAAAGAGGAAAGAAAGGATTCACCATCCATGGCCACGAGATATGTCTTTATTTATTCCATAACGATGCTTACAAAGATGAACAACAAGGTTCTAAACCATCTCTCCTTTACAAGATGGACTCTCCAATTCCCCTCTCCTGTCAGTGAAGAAGTGTGTGATTTGTGAATAGTTGTCCCCCCTCCCCCTGTTCATTCTCCCACCTGGTATTTATACTAGGTATTCTCCTTTACCTAGCGGTCGTTAACAAGGCGACCTAAGTCTATTGACCGTGCTTTAGATCGACTCACTGAAATATCATAACGTCCACTTCGCCGTACAGTCCTTCTGAGTATACGACCTCGGTCGTGGCCGAGGTGCTCATCGCTATAGTGCCTCATGAATACGACTTCGGCCCAATTGACCCTTTTGCTGTTTCTCTTCATGCAGATTCTCGTTTGGTCAAATTTCGACCCATACAGTTAGTCCCTCCGCCTGTCGGGGTCGTCTTTGGGCGAGCTCGATGGGCGGACCTCGCCAATTTGAAAGTTTGGGAAATCTGAGCATTTTTGGGCGATGGGCGAATACCTCAGGGCGAGATAACGATGTGACATTCTGAGAGCTACATCATACCGTTATCAGTTCGTAATGTCATTAAATTTCTCATGCGTCATTATGGTGCACGTTTTCTATGTGTTGCATCGTTTTCCGTGCCCTTTTCATTATTTTCAAAAAATGGCGGCGTTTGGTTTCCCTGTCCAGAATATTTGTAGCCCTATAAATATGGAAAAATTTCCCATTTGAATGCAATGTTTCCTGATTATTCAAAATAAAATCTCAAATCTTCTCTTATTTTCCTCTCGTTTCTCACATTCCCCTTCCTGTTAGCAGTTCTTGTGGATGCCACCTTTTGTCCTTCTCATTTCTGATCTGCGCAACCAGTAAAAGAGATGGCTAGTGCATCTTCCGACCCTGATAGAGTCGTTGGTTCCCCTGTACTGGAAAACGATATATCCCCACTCAAAGAGGGAATGGTTATGGCGGAGGATGAAAGATTTTTGACGGCGGATGAAGTGGTCCGCCGCCCAGGGAAGGCAAAGACTGATTTCAAGAGCTCTGTTGAGGATGAGTTTGAACCCGTTATTTCCACGATGGATTCTGCGGTGCTCACGGAGTTTAAAGCCAAATGGAGAATCCCTGATCATATTGAACTTGTTCCAGCGGGTCGTGACATAATGCATATACACCGCCCGGGCTACTGCGCGTTTTACGCGTATCCATTTGTCATCGGATACAGACTTCCCCTTCCTTCATTGGCGGTGGACTTATGACGCTACTATGAAGTGTGACCGGATCAACTCTCTCTGTACATATACAAACTCTTTCTTATTCTTATCAAGTACGCGAAGTTGGCCGATCGGGGGATTTCTCTCCAGCACCTGCTCCACCTCTTCGTCCCCCATTTTCATTGGGGCACGAAGATTCACCTTCACCGAGGAACCAGGGGCTTGGTGGTGAAGATGGTTGACAAGACAAACCGCCGCTTCTGGGAGAACTTCTTCTATGTCTGAACGGAGCACTTGGTATCGAACCCCGTTGGGTTTCCTGAGACGTGGAATTTCGCCCGTAGGTCTTTCTTTCTTTTTATCTTTCTTTTTCCTTTTTAAAAGCGGTTGTTGGTTTTTTCCCTCTACTGATCTCGTAGAGTGTCTTTTGTTTTTGCAGCCGAGAGATTACCTCCTTCACAGGTTGCTGATATCCGCGGGTGGGTGAGCTCAATTCTGCCCCATACGATGGGGATTCGCGAATGGGCACCCTTCCACGAGAGGTTTGGGTGCAAACCTTCCGCCGGTGAGTCGGCTTGTCTCACCCTTAGTTACTTTGTTCTTCGCTCTGTATTTTTCTTTACCTTATATCTTCGTTTGGTCGAATTTTTCTCATTGGCAGGTTGGAGGGGAGCGAAAAGGGAGAGGGCTCCCGTCCTTGCATTCCGCCAGCCGACTTCCTCTGCCAGGCCCGTACCCGTGGCGGTTGCGGATGAGGGCGTCCATAATTTGGTCGTTCGGAGGCTGCTCCTCGGTCGGATACTTCGGTTCCCACAGTTCGTTCGTAGACGAACCTTCTCATGATGATGGTGAAGATGCCCCGTCAAAGAGGCAGAGGATAATGTCGGAGGGGGCGTCTTTGATTGAAATGCCCTCGAGGGGTGACCCTGTTTTGGAGGTGTCTGAAGAAAGCGATGATGCCAGCCTGGGTGTGGAGGCGATGCCCGTTTCGGGCGTGGAAGAGGTTGTCGTGGCAGGAGGAAAAAGTTCGGAGGCCGCCACGATTGTTCCGAGCAGTCCATCGACATCTCGGCAGGCCCGCGCCCCCTCTTCGGCTAATGAGAGGTTGAAGGGCGTAGTGGTAGATGATTATGAATCTGATTCGGATATTGATCCTGAGGATATGAGGATATTCGAGGAAGGTTTTGCCTGGGTCGATGTGAGTGTGGAAGGTCCCTCCCGTGTGCTCGAAATTCCATAGGACTTTGACTTGTTGGAGGACACGATGGACTTGGTGCCCCAATTTGACCTACTGTGCTCCGCCGCCGAAAGCAGGTCTCTTCAAGAGATAAGATGCTGTTTTTTCACGCGGTGTGGCTGGGATGGCCTTGAGGGTGAGTTTCCTTTTTCTATTTTCTTTGTTTTGTGCCATTTTCTTTCGCTGACTCTTCCTTTTTCTCTCCTCATACTTATATTCTGTAGATTGAGAGTGCTCGTAGGGCTGAGACGCGTGCCGATGTCTTTCTAAAAATAGCTACGAAGTATCGCTGGTATCGCAACAGGTGCCGTGAGATGCATGTGCAGCTTAGGGCGGGCGGTAATACTCAATCCCTCAGGGAGGAGTTGGATAAGAAGGACGAAGATCTGGTGCGATTTATCCGCAGATGTAGCGAGCTCGAGGGACTGCTTAGGGTCAAAGACGAGGAGCTCGAGGTGGGCAAAAGGGTTGCAGCAGAATGCGAGGATCTTCAAGCAAAGGTGTTGTCTTTGCGATCCTAGCTTGCAGAATGCCACTAGAGTCGCCAATCTAAGTGTAGAGTGGACGGAGAAGGCGACTGAGTTAGAAAGGAAGGTGACCGAGTTAGAGAGGGACGAGGGAGCCCGAGTGGCAGCTTCGGCGAGGGCAGCGGCGCTGGAAGACACTATTTGCGTCCTCAGGTCTGAGCGGGAGGCTGAGAGGAAGACGGATGCGCTGGGGGAGGTAAGGCTCGAAGAGCGGATCAGTGTGCTCGAGCGAGATGCCTCAGTGGCTCTCAAAACCGAGAAGGTGCAGTTGTTGGCTCAGGCCCCTCCTCAAGAATCTGCCTTTGTTGTTGTCCCCCGCCATTTGTACGAGATGTAGGTCCATGCTGAGGCCCAACGAGATATATATAAGGACTTGTGGGCGGCAAGGAGTGTTCCTGATGCCGTTTTTGAAGATGCTCGTGTGAAAGCACGCGAGGCTTGTCTTGCCTGCGACTATGACCCTTCGTCACCGGAGGGCGATGGGGATGCTGAGATCGAAGATGGGCTTTCTTCTGATGATGATAGTGCTGGAGAGGACGATGGTGGAGATGAGGTCGCCAGGCCGAGTGGGGAGAAGGGCGATGGCAGGGATGGTGCTGAGTGAAGTTTTGTAGATTTTTTTGTTCTTTTATTTGGTGTGGTTTGTCGTCGTTTTTTTGTTGGGGCCCGTTTAGCTTTTTATAAGGCGCTGTTGTGCATGTACATTTTCTGAATAGGATTGTTGTTTTGTCTTTGGTTGTCTGTTCCTGGCTTTCTCCTCTTTTTTTAAAAAGGTCTTTGGATTTTCTCGTGATGAGTCCCTGACTTTCAATTGAGAATTCGAATTTTAGCTTGTTGGTTTGGGCGAGATCGAACTTCATTACGTTACTTCGAGCGAGGTCGAACCTTACTTTGTTAACTCGAAATAAGCCGAACTTGGCTTGCTAATTTGAACGAAGTCGAACTTGACTTGTTAATTCGAACGGGATCGAACCTTACTTTGTTAACTCGAATGAAGTTGAACTTGGCTTGCTAATTCGAACGAAGTCGAACTTGACTTGTTAATTCGAACGAGATCAAATTTTATTCTGTTAGTTTGAGCGAGGTCGAACTTTACTTGCTAATTCAAATGAGGTCGAATTTGACTTGTTAATTCTAACGAGGTCGAATTTTATTTTGTTAGTTCGAGCGAGGTCGAACTTTACTTGCTAATTCGAATGAGGTCAAATTTGAATTGTTAATTCGAACGAGGTTGAATTTTATTTTGTTAGTTCGAGTGAGGTCGAACTTTACTTGCTAATTCGAATGGGGTCGAATTTGACTTGTTAATTCGAATGAGGTCGAATTTTATTCTCGCTTGGCGATGTACGGGGCGCATGGGTGTAAATTCGAACGAGGTCGAATTGTGACCCGTAATGAGTTTAATCCAGGTCGAACTTTACTTGGTAATTCAAACGAGGTCAAATTTTACTTTTTCTTGGAGATGGCCGGGGGCCGCATGTGTGTAAATTCGAATGAGGTCGAATTGTGACCCGTAATGAGTTTGAGCGAGGTCGAACTTTGACTTGGTAATTCAAACGAGGTCAAATTTTACTTTTTCTTGGAGATGGTCGGGGGCCGCATGTGTGTAAATTCGAATGAGGTCGAATTTTACTTTCGCTTGGCGATGTCTGGGGGCCGCATGGGTGTAAATTCGAGCGAGGTTGAATTGTTACCCGTAATGAGTTTGAGCGAGGTCAAACTTTGACTTGGTAATTCAAACGAGGTCGAATTTTACTTTCGCTTGGCTATGGCCGGGCGCCGCATGGGTATAAATTCAAACGAGGTCGAATTGTGACCCGTAATAAGTTCGAGCGAGGTCGAACTTTTACTTTTTCTTGGTGATGTCCGGGGGGACGTATATGTGTAAATTCGAACGAGGTCGAATTGTGACCCGTAATTAGTTTGAGTGAGGTCAAACTTTGACTTGGTAATTCAAACGAGGTCGAATTTTACTTTCGCTTGGCGATGGCCGGGGGCCTCATGGGTGTAAATTCGAACGAGGTTGAATTGTTACCCGTAATGAGTAAGAGCGAGGTCGAACTTTGACTTGTAAGAATGTCGCATGCTGCCTTGCTTTCATTGGAGAATATCACGCGTTGCTGCATTGTTTATACATGTGTCGGGATGAGTCCCAGTCTATCTAACCTTGCTTTTATTGGAGAATATTATGTGTTGCTGCATTATTTAGGCATGCATTGGGGTGAGTCCCAGTCTATCTAGTCCCTTCATTTCTCGTCTTGGAGAGATCGTTGATGGGACGAACGATGAACTCATTGCTTAGGCTTCTGCGCACCCTAGATCTCGACTAATTCGAACGAAGTTCAGACGTGATTCATCGTATTTAGTCGGCTGAATTGGTGTGTGTCGCCTTGGCGAACATATGGGCAAGCTTTTCGTATTCATGTTTTTCCTGTGTTGGAGAGACTGTATGTTTCGTGGGTTGACCGCCCAATCCCAGGCTATGGAGGTTGTTTTTTAATGATGTCGGCTTGTTCTGAACCATTTGTCAATTATCCGTAATATGATATGGTACAGGGAATTTTCTCGATTTGCCGTTTTTCGTAGGGAGGAACTTGGAGCATGTATGTTTGCTGGCCTTCTCTCGCGTATTCGGGAAGACGTCTTTGTTCTCTATTTCACTTTTTTTAAAAAGAAGAGGAATAACAGGTTAGAAGTACATGGAATCATTTGTTACCTTGATCGGCTGATTAACTGAGTAATGAGGGGGGTTGACCACGTTTCCCTTGCCGGCCACGCTCTTTAGACCTGGAAAGTCCCCTCGCTTGGCTATGAGCTAGGGATCGCGCCGCATGGCGACTCACCTTGTTCTATACTCTGGTACTGGTTTTAGGCCTGACGTCGGCTCCGCGCTCAGCCTCATCATTGGTTGAGCTTGGGCATCTCGTGGGTGGGCGATCCACTCCACCCGTTAGGATCTCGAGTTCGAGTCCCGGTTCATCTCAGTCCCGGGCGCTCAAAGATAACATAAACGTAAGTCATACATCAAACATACAGACGATGAGTATTTTAGAAGTAACTTACGCAAGCATCATCCCATATAGTATGAGGGAAAATGGTATGCGTGGGGTGTAGAAGGTGTCGGGTGCTAACTTGTAAATGGGATTACGGACGCGCTCGGTATGCAATAGTCGTAGTCCCACCATGATGGCTTATGCTCACAATGCGTCAAAGTTGCTGCTATGGCGCATCGCAGTTCTTCGTGTATAAACCATGCATAACTCTGGTTTCGTGTAAGGATTTATTCTTGGTTGGCTTGACGGTTTCAGGGGTTTATCGACCGGTTTCTCAAGTCGACGATCGTAATGAAATGATGAAACTTCACCGAATGGGAGATAGAGTTAAGACCGCGTTTGGATCTAGAGGGAACTAAGGCTTTGGCTAGAAAATTCGCACAAACGACGCCAAATTGTTTGACCAAAAAGTATGAGACCTTTTGTTTACTAATTAAATAAGAAGATAGAGAGTAAATCCTAGCCAAATATAATTAATTCTAGATCAATGAATACTAAGTAAGAAAAGCTGGATAAGGTTAAGCTCATGAACTAATTAAGATTATGAAAAAGATCTTAATGCAGACGATGAGCTAACATCCTTGACATCATTATTCTATGATTAAAATAAAGAGGAAAGAAATGATTCACCATCCATGGACACGAGATATGTCTTTATTTATTCCATAACGATGCTTATAAAGATGAACAACAAGGTTCTGAACCATCCCTCCTTTACAAGATGGACTCTCCAATTCCCCTCTCTTGTCAGTGAAGAAGTGTGTGATTTGTGAATAATTGTCCCCCTCCCCCCTGTTCACTCTCCCACCTGGTATTTATACTAGGAATTCTCCTTTACTTAGCGGTCCTTAACTAGGTGACCTAAGTCTTTTGACGGTGCTTTAGATCGACTTGCTGAAATACCGTAACGTCCACTTCGCCGTACAGTCCTTTTGAGTATACGACCTCGGCCGTGGCCGAGGTGCTCGTCGCTATAGTGCCTTATGAATATGACTTCAGCCCAATTGACTTTTTGCCGTTTCTCTTCATGCAGATTCTCGTTTGATCATATTTCGACCCATACAATTTCTATTGAGCGGGGAACATAAAAGGGGCATTTTTGGCCCAAAGTATTAACGGGAGGGATAGGCCTGTACCAAAGTTTTAACGGAGGACACATGCCCTCAATTTCACAATTCACATAGTGGTCATTTTTGGCCCTCTTCCGTTAAAAAAAGGGTGACAGGTGGAAGTCATTAAGTGGTAAGAAGCAGCAACTAAGTTATGCTGCGAAGGAGCAAACAAATCCTCCTTAAACCCTCTTCTCAAAGTTCCAAAAACCTTCCTTTTCCGCTCTGTCTCCCCTCTCCTTGATCATAGATGGCTTTAGGACGATATCATACCCTTCGAAACCTTCGAAACATCTATCAAACACTTGAAATTCGAGAGTTTTCTACCTTGTAAGTAGCTTAATTATAGTTCCAGCCATTTTTAGTTCTTATTCTCAAATTCGAGTAATGCATATATATTTTTTTGTCCAAAGACTAGTAATTTATCTACATACGATATCGAGTTTAGCAATAAGCCAGCTACTATTTTCTCCATTATCTTGTTTGATGCTTTTTTTTTTTTTTTTTTTGGATTAAATGTGTCTCGTTGTTTCAAATCTGACTCTTTTTCTGATAATGCAGGCTAACCAGCTCAAGAAGCTATTCAAAAGCAATTACAAATGGTATGTATATGCATATAACGCTAATGCGTGTTGATGTTCTATTTCTCAAATGGGGTTGTTGAAATTTACTTCATTTTGGTTGTCTAGAAGCTGATGGAATGATATAAGTGGAATAGGCGAATGAATTGTACCTTTTAATTGTTTTTAGGGAAACGGTCCAAATTTGCCCCTGTACTGTCCAAAATTGCTCAATCCTCCGTTACACTTTTGGTCAATTCGTAACCTTGCCATTAGAAAAATTTCTCGTATTTGCCCTTGCCATTACCGGAGCTTCAGCATGAAATGGGTGGACTTCAGGTGTCCAAAAACCTCCAGAAAAAAGGTCCAACTTTACCGTCAATGGTTGACTATGGTTTAAAATTACCCTCAGGTTGGAGCTGCGTTAGTGGTCAAGAGCAAAAATGAGACTTTTTCATGACAATGAGGGTATATTAGACTAAAAAGTTAACGAAGGGTAATGTTGCTCTAATTTGGATAGTACAGAGCAAATTTGATCATTTTCTCTTGTATTAAGAGTGTCGTGTTCACTTAATGGGATTGCTTACACTACGATATGCTATATCAAACTGGTCTACGTATAGCTTAATTGCATTCATGTGGGAATAAATATGTTGTTTTTTGATTATCCTATTTACAATTTCTGCTGTCCTTTTTGTGTTTCAATCATTTAGTTCTTATTAGGGATAACTCTATCTATAATGGAATGAATTGTCTTTCCTTGTTATCAGATACAAAGTGCTGGAGCAATTCCTCTTGCTTATATAAATGGCCGGACTTCTATCCATGGAATAATATATCTACGGCCAAGACCTGTTCACTTGGTGAAAGACCACTCACTCTAAATCAACTAGTTTCTTTCTTCATTTTCTTTCCTTTTTTCTTTCTGCTGACCTTTCTGTCTTTTAAAATTTGAATTCTGAGCTATTATTAGAACGAAGATCTTTCTTAATTTAACTGTCTGCTCCTGTGGTCAGTTCCACATCTCACATTGAGGAACATATCATCCTGCGTACATAAGGACCATGGAGGTATCCCCTGGACATCTGGAGATAAACCAATGCTCCATTCCACTACAGTAAGTTGTATTTAAAAGAAATATCAAAATTGTATCAGGAGCCAGCTTTTTTCTTTTTGTAATTCTTGTTCTGTGAGCATTTTCCGAGGGTGTATTGGAAACAACCTCTCTGCCCTATCGGGGTAGGGGTAAGGTCTGCGTACGCATTACCCTGCCCAGACCCCACTTTGTGGGACTTTACTGGTAGTTGTTGTTGTTGTTGTTATTCTGTGAGTATTTTATCTAAGTTTTAACTTGCTGAGTAACTATTAGCTGTCTCAAGTGGTTTCAGCACCTTGTGTTTGACAGAACATGTTGAAAGTCGAGAATCATTAGGAATATTTTGTTGAATGATAGCTTTGATTACTCCCATCACTTTCACTTTCCATGTAGATGCAGGAGCCAATAAGCTATGGTGACATGCGATCAGTTACAACGCAAGCAAAAGCTCCAGCCCAAGCACGACAAATGGTAATAAAACCTTTTAATGGAGACACTGCTATATGCATTTCACTTTGGTTGTTACTTGTTACTATATAACAGACTAATTTTTTTACAGCTTTTAGAATTAAGCTGGATAAATGTTTAAGTTTTTAATTTTTTCCATTTATAGGGAGCAGTCAAAGTATCTATGGTTAGTCCTGGAATCGTATATGATCCTTATACCCCTCGTGAAAAAATCCCGTTCTGGAAGAGGTATGTAAGATGGCTATCGATTTTGGCTGCTCTCTCTTCCGAATAACATTAAATATAAGAGAATACTCTCTGGAATCAGTTTTAGTCTATACCTAACAGAGAGAAAACTGTTATGGTATTTAAGTAACTTTTGATGTGGCAAGCTGGAACAGCCCAATTCTTTTTATTTTCTTGATAAATGGGACCGTCATATTCTTGTTCTAGTTATAATATCCAAAATGGCATTGATTCAGACAGGATGGATTGCATATGCTCACAAGAGAAGATATTGTAAGTAGAAAAATATAATGTGGAGAAAAGTGGGGCAAGCTAAAACGGACAATAAGCACCATGGTGCACAGAAGAGGTAGTAAGTTCGTACGGGGTTGGTGTATGGAAACATATAAGAAACCAATGGACTATTTTATTAGCAATATTCTAGTTCAAAGTAGAAATAAGAGGTGGTTTCAAGGCAAAGAGGAGATGCTCCATGTTGTCAAATATAGATGTGTTCAAAATTTGTAGTATTGGATGAAAGTAAATTTTGTTCAAATATGTATGACATGCTGGACTTGTTACAATCTTTGAACCTGTAATGTAAACTATATATATATATATATTTTTGTACTTGCTGCAGTACTATCTTGGTACTGTTATCAATAAACTGTACCTTATCAAAAAAAAATAAAGAACGCTTAGTTCAAAGTAGGGAATGTCAGGAGAATTCACCTTGGCTTCATCAGTTCCTTACAGGCATATATCTAGGCCCGTGTAAACCAACTTATGTACTCCCAGAGCTTAGTGCTGATTGTACTATTTACAAATTCTTGCATTCAATCATCCAATTAATCAACGGCGCCTCAATCCCGAATAGTTGGGGTTGGCTATAAGACTCCTCAAAATTCTATCATTACTTACCAAAGAAAGAAAAGGATCATTATTCTTTTAGTTGTGCCTAGTTCAGTTATTCTTCATAGACCACTATCCTTAATTCATCATGAAGGGGTGATGACAACACCATCTTTCTAGACCAAACTAATTATACATAAAAGTAAAAGTGCTTCATTCAGTGATTTGGAGTTCTTTAGACTTGGTGCAATCGTGCAAAACAATCTGTGTTCAACTTTTGTAATGTTGATATCAGGTATTTCACTAGAAGTGGTTGGAAAAGGACAAAGGAGGAACTTAGTTCAGAGGTAATTATTTGTAATCTGACCATTATCTATGTACACCCTTTTGTGTATCTGCTACTTCACAGAAAAGAAATTGTTTCAAGATCTGCTATTCTTAAATTCCTTTCCCTGTAGCATATTCCTTTTACCTAGACTCTGAGTGGTTAAAAACTTTTATTGAGATTATATTAGGGTGAGCACACACAAAGTTCTGATTTAGTTTTGTATGCATCAAATTTGTCTTTGCAGCTCAAAAGTGCATATGCCATTGCTAAATTACGAAAATATGGATATTCAAAACAAAAGTTCTATGCTGAAGCTGTTTCCATATACAAAGAGGTGTGCTTTTTTCATAATTATAGACTTTTGAGTTATCGACTTATTGTCAATCTATGGTTTCTGTGTATTTGTTACATATTTTATGTTTAGCATTTGACTCATGTGTATTTCTGCCTTATCCCTTTCAGATAAATACGCAAATGGCGAATGGAGGAAAGACACCTTTGAGGAAATTAGTCACGGAGCATATGTACTCTGTAGGTTCTTTTACCTGGTATTTTTATTCTGAATTCATACAGAGCCTTCAATCTTACTGCTTAACCTGGTCATTTGGATGAAATGTCGAGATTATGCTTTTGGCATGGGGTTAGGTCCTGTTTGTGTGAGTGGTTCTTGAACCACTTCGATACATAGTTGGCCATCGAGGTGGTGCAGTGTTATCTATGTCTGTCATGGGCTATTAATTAATTCCCTCTTTCTGACTTAGAAATCAAAACTATGTTGTTTGACACATTTCTTCCTTTGATCTTACAAGACAGGCTCTCAAGAACGAGATCAAGCAACGAGAATCAGTGTGGCCTACTGTCTACTGGGAACTAATTGAACCAATTGTTAAAGTTCGAACTCTGCGAGCTCGATTGGCAAGTACCAAACCTTAACCCTGCTTAAGCTTGTAACTGCCTTGATTTGCATGTGTAGGAAACATTATATAACACTACCAGGACACTAGGTGGAGTTCAAGATGATTACATTTTTCATGTGATGGATATGATCTCCATTTTTGGTCTCTTATTATTTGGTTTGTCAGGAGCAAAGCCTTTTCTGCTGACCCTTTATAAATTCTCTTCCTTGGGTTCTGATGGCCACTTTTTCATGTGGTGGATACGATCTACTTTTTGGTCTCTCTGATTTGGTTTTTCCGGAACAAAGCCTTTTTTGCTGACCCTTCATAGATTCACTTCCTGGGTTGGTTTTTGTAATCGTCTTTCTTGGAGAAACCATATTCAATGGGGTCGATAACAAAACCCATCAGGGTTTAGACTTTACAAATAGTGTACTAGAGCTTCTGATGATATTATTACCTTTTGTGCCTGTGATATCGCCTATGTCTTCACTTTAAAATGAGGACCATGCGATTGATTGGGAGAGAGTTCTAGTTTAATTGGGAGGATAAAGATTAAGAGGCTATTTGGATATTGGAAGTTTTTGAGTTGCTTTTCTACTCAGTTTTCGTTATCATATATATTTCCTTTTACCTTTCTAGACGAAGGCAAACTGTAGAGCTCATTATGTCAAAAGATTATGTGAACTGAAAGCTCTTTACTTTCTGCTGTTAAATTGTTTACCCGTCTCCTCCACTCAAATCTTTTTCCCCAAAAAATTGAGAAATACTACACATCAAACGGAAACTCTATCATGTAACAAGAAACGGATTTCATTGTCTTTAGATTTTCTCTCTGCCAAGTGATTATTCATGTGAAAGTTTGGTCCTTGAACTTTTACTGCTTCTTAGTTTTGCAATGATAGAACTCAGTAGCCGCTTCTTTTGCAGATTGGTGTTGACAAAAATGATCTGAGTAAGGCGTTCATACAGCTTACACTTGAGTTTCTGTCTAAGCAGGTAAACTGGCCAGTAAATCGATTTTTTTTGGACTGTTTTGAGCTCATTTGGTGCTGATGCCTGCTCCCGTCAATGGTGTTGTAGTTGTTTCAACTTTTCTGGATCTCACGATTGTAATGCTTATTTGGTTGTAACACTTGCATCCGAACCAGTTGATATGACTAGATATCTGCGTAATTTGTCCATAGGACCACACCTTTAGGACTTCCGAGTAACCTGGCGGGTAATGTTTGTTTAGCACTAATCGATCAACATGGCAATCAAAGACATCCATTTTGTAGAGAATTACTTGGAAAAGAAAAAAAGACAAGCAAAAGATAGTGTCACCATTCTGATTGTAACCTGAGAAAAGAACGAAGGGAATAGGTGCCGTCTGATGTTCTCCTACCCTAGTACCTAAAACGGGTTCCTGTATACAACCTAAAATTGAACCATGTCATGGCATTAGGCAGTAAGTTGACCTAATTGCTTGCTTCTTTTGATAGACTACTTTAGATCATGAAAATTTCCTGCTTGCAAGGAAAGAAAGAAGAGTATTGAAAGATCACTTTCTGGTTTCAAGCTGTTTATTCATGAACCAATGGCCTCTATGCCCAAAACAGATGCTCTAACTGGACTGTGCTTGCAAATGACAATGACTCTGAGTTAATGACCTCTTGCTTCTTTGTCTGTAAATGGACTTAAATTAATTGATTTTTGCAGATTCATTCATCAGAGTTTTGAAAATTATGTTTATGCTTTGGTCAAGTAATGTAATAAAGAAAAGTTAATAAATTAATTTTTGTGGTTGTTAAATAAAGAGTTCTGTTGGCATCATATCGGCCTTATCTTGCTACCTTGGAATTAAGAGATCCTGCTGTAACTTATGATAAGGGAATAAACCCTTATCTTGCTACCTTTAAACTAAGAGATCCTGCTGCCGCTTATGGATAAGAAAAGGAATAAACTTTGAGGGTCTGAGGAAGAGATTTTGTTGTCCTTGTTAGGAGTTCAAAAATAAGGACCTTTTTTAAAATTTATATATTAACTTTTCCAAGAATATGATACGACACTCTGTCCGAATCAAGTAACTAGAGTATATTAGTGCTTTTGGAAAAAAGCTGGCTAAGAGCTCATGTCCTTGATTTTAAACATCATATCACCTGAGAAAAATCATTTTGTAGAAAATGAAATAATTGGAGAATAGACTCTCTCATGTTTTACTAGTCCAAAGGAACTCCATTTAGTTTCCAAGAGTGCATCAGGTTTTACTTTTAATATTGAAAATCTAAAAAGACCAACACGTCTATTATTTTAATGTGGTCTAGGGTATTAGAAATGACTGTCCTGTGTTGATATTAAGCTATTATTGCAGAAGTTTGAGGCATATGATGGGAAAGGAGCTGTTGTTTCAGGAGATAGAAATAAGGAGGTATGTGATAGAGATTCTATATAATGCGTTCTTGCAAATGCCAACTTCAGTGACCGAATGCATCCGACATCACTGTGAAGAAAGTCACTTTTCAAAATTGGTGAATGCTGAATAGTTGTTATCTAGACTAGAACCCTAGATAATAGCTTCCTATCTTACAAATATCTGTCTGGGATATTAACATATGGACTGGGATGCCAGAAGCATTAGCTTTCAAGCCTCTTAAAAAATGCAATATTAAAAAAAAAACAGCATTCCTGGTTGCATCTAGTGAACGGGTGCTAAGTTAACCGCATATATTAGTGACAATGAGACCCCACGAGGTCTAAAAATTGGGTATTTTCCTGCTGAAAATTATAGTTTTCCATCCACCATCATAGTAGTTATATTAGTGAAGCATTTTGTTAGCAAGTACAACTATCTGACTGCCTACTTAATAGTTGTAGGAAGCACTATTTTCTCATATTATATTTTTTTTCGGATCCAGGTCTTGGTACGTGATATATGGGTTTTTGAGAAGTCTCTCTTCCACCCTGGAGCATACTGGCGTCTATGTGGACGAATCAAACTTTAGATAGACTGTTGTGAAGAGGAAATGGTATTGTTCAATTTTGTAAGATGCTAGAATTTGTAACTTATCCAACCCTTAGATATACATGTCTTTGGTTCCTCTCAAGCTAATTATATTGGGACCTTCCTCTTGAGTTGAAGAGTACTTTCATGTGCTTTATTCTGTAGTCCATTCAGAAAAAATTTCCTTTAGACTTATGTAGCTGCCATTTTATGACTCAATAAGCAGGTGCAAGTCCTGAATAATCGTTCTTAAAAGAACACCTATAAAGATGTATTTTTAGTTTTCTGGACTTGTTTTAAAGTGTTGTCAGTGTGATTTAAGGGGATGTTTCTCCCTTGACTTGATAAAAATTGTTTAAGGAGAAGCATATTGCTTCATCGCTTGGTAAATGGTAATCCATCTTGTTTGGTTTTGTTCTCTTCTTCATGTACTCCTCTGATCAATTAGTATTTCATTATTCCAAAGTATTGTACTTGAGTTAAAGCTGACAAGTCCCTTCATCTTCTTTATTAGTTTTCTGTGTTCAATTGGCTTCATGTTCTCAAGCTGAAATTGACGATCAGAGCCCCTCTTCTTTGTTATCATTGGTTCTTAAACTCAAGTTGAGAAAGAGGCAAGGAATAAAACCTTGATGCCCTATAAGAAATTAGCTTTATGGAGGGTGGAAATAAGATGCTATCTGGCTTTGGCTTTGGTTTTGCTCTCAAGAAAAGTAAAGGAACATTGCTTGCAACTGTTGCTTGTCTTGGGCAGAAAGAATCTAATGGCTACAGCAATCTAAAAGGCTGCATTATTTTTTCAATTTCCTTTCTTAAAACAGACCAAGAAATGGACAAAGGAGAAAACAAGATCCAGCCCCTTGGCATTTGCAATGAATTCTTGTGTTATATCATGTCTTTTGGATGCCCTGTGTGCTACAGTCTATCCATATGTAGATGGCTATTCTACTTGTTCAAGGATGCTGTTGCTGAAATAGCAGGTCATGTCTACATGATCACGAGTTTGGGTTCTTATTGGCGCTATGGCTTCCTTATTTTCAATAGGCTCTACGAATTTGTTGTGCAGAGCCTTGCCGCTGAAGCTATCAAATCTGTGACTTTGGGTGATTCCATGGATTACAGTTTGGTCAAAACGAGCCAATCTCGAGCTAATCCAGGTAACAGGAATAGCTCAAGCAATGAACAGATTCTGCATTCTGAAGATTTGAGTTCTCATGTACTTCCCAAATTGGAAGAATCTGTAATTGAAGATGATTCAGTCCTTAAAAATGGAGAAAATGATCTTTCTCAGCTAATTAGTGAAGAAAATGATGCTGACGAGATTGTTGAGGAAGAAGCCTCTGAACCATCAATGGAAACTCAAAATAAAGCTCCAAAGAAAATGGTTAGCATAAATGATAATGTGGAGGAGATTTATTTCAGTAAGAAGAAGAAGATGAAGAAAAAGAAATCTACAGAAAAAGTGCCTTCCATCAAAGAACAAGAAAAAGAAGAGCCAAAACCATTGAAATCAATTCTCAAGGTGGGCTCGAATGCAAACGAAAATTGGGATCAGAATAAGTAAATCATTGGTGAATTTTTTTAGTAAATTTATAATGCGTTCCTCTCGTGGAATAGAACAAATGGCCTTGTTAATGATGCATATTATGTTAGGGATATGAAAGAAGTTAACTTATCAATTAAATTAAATATTAGTTTTTTGTTTACTATGAAAGAGAAAAGTAAATGATATAAGAATAATTTCTGATTGATTCAAACTCCTTGGATGGATATGAAAATTATAATTAATAACTATCCTATCTATGTCGAATACTGATCATAACTAAGATTTCTAATTCATTTGTCGTTGGAAATAATTACGAGAATATGAAACTGAAATGACGTTCTTGGAAATTAAATGTATGCAATATAACGTTTGTTCGAACATATAAGAATGTCAACTCACTGGCTTCCAAATTTTTTCTATTTAGTTACATGTAGTTTTTGTACATAATGAAACGCTTAAACCTTAAATGTTCTAAATTAAAATAAGAATATCAATTTAAATTTGAATTGCTAATCATCATCCAACAAAAATGGACTTCAATACACAATACTAGTTACCGCGACAATTTGAGGTGAGGCGGACCCAGAATTCGACGTTCGCAGGATATCATGATATTCAATATAAATTTATCACTGCTCATAAAGATTGATACGAGGGCTTATGCTAAAATCTGACTATTTTTTGAAAATATTTGCAAGTATACATGGAGTTTTTGGGTGCCGGTGACCCCTCAACCTATAACGTGCGTCCGCCTCTGTTTGGGGTTGTCATAAAATGTACTCAATATTTTTTACTAACATACATCATAATTTAACTGTATTTGCAATATTTAGGCATGAGGAAAAAATCCTAACAATTTGCGATACATAATACTGTGATATAATCCTCAGAAGATTAATATTTCTTACTCTTCAATAGTCAAGATCTATTCTCCTAGTTTTGCCTCTACTTTACCGTAGATATATATATAGTTTTCTACCATTTCCCTAATTCTTGATGTAAGCAGTGACATCTTCCCAATTTCAATTAAAGAGTGGGTCGATTGGAGATAATACGTAATTATATGGGATGAACTGATAATTTTTAGCATCTTCTTTTTTGCTTGGTCCCATAATTAATAAAACAAAGATGCCACACACTTTCCAAATTGGCAAATTCAATAAACAATTCTCTTTCATTAGCTAGCAACCAGCCAAACGTAAAGAGGCACTTTGGACGATAATAAGGTAAACACAAAAGAGGGGTCCAAAGAATGTCAAAATGGGCAGCGGCTATTCTTCTTCATCTTTTTCACAAAGCAGCAGCAATTGCTTAACACACTATTGTTTTATCGCTCCTTTAGAATCACACTCAAACTCTTTAAATTTCTGCTCCGCTACTAGATTCTTGGAACCCCATCTTAATAAATCTTTCAAAATTCTAATACCCAAATCCCCATTTTCAGCAATCTTGCCATTCAAGTGTGCTAAAAAAATGCAGACCCAAGTGGAAGATTCTGTGAAACCCATTGTTGATCCTCATGATATTGACTCGAAATTGCTGCAGAAACTTTCTTATGATGCACTTGTCTTTTGCTCTCTTCGTGGTCTTGTTGTTGGTGACAGGAATTCAGAGGTCAGTCTTTATGTCAATATAAACTTTATTTATTTCCTCTTTTTTTTTTTGTTTAATCACAGAGAAAGAAGTTTATATTACTGAATTATGTATGAAAAGTTTGGATACTTCTTGTAGTATTTTGATTAAAGTTTGGTGCTTTATTTTATCTTTTGTCATCTGTTGATCAAGAAGGTTGTTAGGTGTTATTTATTTCCTGTGATAATTGTGTTTTCTTGAAATTTGAAGAGGTCAGGAACTGTTCCTGGTGTTGGTATGGTTCATGCTCCAGTTGCTCTTTTACCAATGTCATTCCCTGAAAGTCAATGGAATCAAGCTTGTGAAGTTGCTCCTATTTTCAATGAGCTCGTCGATCGTGTGAGTCAGGATGGAGAATTTTTGCAGCAATCACTGTCTAGGTTGGCAATTTTCTCATTGGCACATAATTGCTATTGTGCTTATTAAGAGGGCAGCCCGGTGCACAAAGCATCCGCGGAAGCCCCGCACCCGGGGATGTGATGTTGGTAGCCTACTCTGATGCAAGCATCAGTGGCTGATTCCACGTCTCGAACCCGTGACTTATAGGTCACGCAGAGACAACTTGACCCATTGCTCCAAGGTTCCCCTTCGCTACTGTGCTTATTATGCCCTTAAAAATGTACGGAAACAGAATGCACCAGTCTCTAGTATATATGCCTGTATAGTTGTTATAGTTTGTCCTGGCTGACATGTGACATAGTTCACGTCTTTGGGGATTGAAAGAGATAATGGTACTTTTTAGAGTTTTGTGAAACTTAAATGCCATATCTGTGGGAGCTCTTGCGCAATGGAGATAACCTGTTTCTGATACTTATAGCGAGTCCACGTAATATTAATCTCGTTTGGCTCAACTAATATCATACCTGCCCCACAAAATCAGTGGAACTTGAGTGCTTCCTTCATTTCCTACTGCTTGAAATGTCAAATATGCAACCTTTTTTGGCCCTCCTGTAGTTATGCTTAATTGTTATTCAAGTTTCTTTCTTAAACCAGTATGGTGTAACAGAAAGTCCTTTACTTTGTACAATTCGTCTTAATATAATATTACTGTCTCTTCAACATAATGTGTGTGCCAGTTTTTATTGGCATGTACAGTTAGTCCTTGTTACCAATCTGATGTTGGAAACATGGTTATAAATACTGAGATACCTATGTAATATGCCATTGACATGACATCTATGAAAATAAAGGTTCTATTGGCATAATGACATCATAACTTTCAGTAATTTTAGTGATATAAGGTTGCTTTTGGAAGTCCAAGGACTAAGCTCCCATGAAAATTTGAATTCACTGGATGACCAAATTTACTCCATGAGCTTCTTAAAATAAGTTTAAAATCATGTAGAATTTCTTTACATGTATTGATCAAATACCATAAAAATAGCCTCTACTTAATGATTTTCTGAAGATCTCTGTTTCAAATAGGAAAACCATTCTTAGCTTTGTGTTTTTTTCCTCTCCTTTTTTTGGGTGAAATCGATCTGAACTAGGAATCTAAGGTTTTTGAGATCTCTTCCTTCAAGGATTACATACATTATTCTTTGTGAATGCAAGTATCTTTTGGGTCAGGAGATTTGGACAGATCAGGTCTGACCTTTATCTGCTTTATATTGTAGGACGAAAAAAGTTGATCCTTTCACCTCCAGACTACTAGAAATCCACTCCAAGATGCTAAAAATCAATAAGAAAGAGGTACAGTTTAATCATCCATACATATTTAATTTTCGTAATGCGTGTACTGCATTTGTAAGCTCTTTATATATTGACATTTCTTTTCAACTTCATTAGTTTTCTCAGTTGAGTCTAAAGCATAAACTGATGAAGTCAAGTTTCCTAGTTCTGTGGGGTTGTTACGTGATTTTGATATTCCGAATACTAGATATCAATCACCATAATTTTGTTTGGATCCTATATCATTGAGCTGGTGTTTATTCGATTGTGCTTTGGTAAAAAGATTCTCCTTGGCCCTTGCTGCTTCAGATGTTGATTCTCTCATATTTGATCATCAGGAGAGGAAAGGTTGTCTTGTATTTTCTTTGTCTTTATAAGAAGGGGAATGTTTTGTAATTATGTGCCTAAATCTACTTTTCTTAGTTGTAGTCAGACTGTCAGTATTTTGTTATTTCTTTGGTTTTAGGGGATGATTTACCATTTGATACGACATTAATGTAGGAAATACGCTTGGGGTTGCATCGCTCAGACTATATGCTGGATGAGCAAACTAAATTACTTCTGCAAATAGAGCTTAACACTATCTCATCATCATTTTCGGGGCTAAGTTGTCTTGTCAGTGAGCTTCACAGGTAAAATTAGTTTATGTTGACTTTCATGGTAAACTTTTCATTTTTGAAGCTATGAAATGCTATCTTAATATTCTAATCCAGAACTTTTATTGTAATTTTATCAAGTTATTTGCTGTTTTCATTTTTTAGAGGATGAAATCGTTGTTGTATTCATGTGTGAATGCTCAAAAAGATACTTCAGAAGTTCAGATCATATTGCTAACTCTTTCTCCTCTGAAGCTCATATGGAACTGGGTCTCAACTGTCATTTGCAGGAGCTTGCTTCATCAATACAGAGAACTCATTGCATTAAATCCTAACAAAATTCCCACAAACAATTCCGTAAATCAATTTGCGGAAGCACTGGCTAAAGCTTGGAATGAATATGGTGATCCAAGGTCGATTTGATTCGAGGGATGTTTAGTTTCTTATGCTACAATGAAATAACTTTGAAGTTACACTAACTTATATACGTAATGCAGGGCTGTAGTTATGTTTGTGGTTCAAGCTGAAGAGCGCAACATGTACGATCAGCATTGGCTTTCGGCTTCACTGAGAGAAAAATATCCTACTTTACGTGATGGATTTGTGTTTGATGTGCATATCATAATAAGAGGAAATGGTCATACTTAAGACAGTTAGAATTATATTGGTTTGAAATATAACAAGATATGGATTGGTAGTACATCTGTCATGGTTTTTGCTTGTAAAATCTCCTGGAAATATTTCCTTAGCTTTTAACACACATCAAGTTACAACTACCAGAAAGACGCTAGCGGAAATTGATGCACATGGCGAGCTTCTAGAAGATGGTACCCTCGTTGTGTATGTCACTTTTTAGTAAAGTACATTTCAACGTTAAGCTGTTGTATTTGCAGTTTCTATATGAGAAGCTTAAAATCTTAGGATTGCAGAGATGGTGAAGCAGTGGCAGTCATATATTTTAGAGCTGGCTATGCACCAAGTGACTATCACTCGGAATCTGTAAGTCAACTTTTGTTCTGCTTGGCATTGTAGTTTACTTTATGCAGCTGCTGTCGTTCTTTTGAATTCCCATGCTCCACCAAGCGATGTTAAACACCTTTTGCTGAATCGTACGTGCAAAACTTCACTCTTTGAAGACTGTTATTATCTATGCAGACACAATTTTGTGCACATGACTCGATTCGTTTATTGAGTCCCTAAGGGCTTCTCCAACCTTACCCCATTTCTCCATAATGGGGGCAATTTTTAGGGTGATGAAGCTCCAACCCTCCCCTATTTTTGCCCCCAAAATGGGGATGAATAGTGTTCCCTCAAATATGGGGTTACACTATTCATCTCCCCCATTACTATTCGCCCATATTTTATTATTATTATTTTATTATTTAACTCTTTTAATTTATCTCTTTACATATACCTAATTATGTTTATGTTAATATCTTTATAATATTAATTTACATCTTAACTTTGGCGTATAATTTTGATAAATTAGTTTTTGTGCATTTATTATTTTATGTAAAATTGTAAGTTAATTTTATTATAAGTTATAATTGTACAAAAAATATATAATCATCTCAAAAAATGAATGATGCAAATATGAAATATTAGATGTTGCTAAAATTGAAAAATAAAAATTGAAAATACATTAAAATTGGATATACATTAAATTAAAATACATAAAAATTTAAACTACGATAAATAACATAATAACTTAGTAGGGAGGTATGTCGTCTAAGTTGTTTATGAAATTACAAATTAATGAAAATAAAAGATGGAATCTGTTTAATGAAATTTAAAAAATAAAAATTGAAATGAAAGATAATAATATAATATAGAAGAGAGAGGAGAATATAAAAAAGAATATTCTTTTTTGGGGGGAAAATGGGGGAATGGTTGGAGTATGTTGTCCCCAAAATGGGAAAATTCCTATTTTGGGGACAAAAATGGGGGTAAAGGTTGGAGATGGCCTAAATACCTTAAGCAAAAAAGGAAAGAAAAATAGTTCCAAGGGGAAATCTGTAGTGAAATTAGTGTGGTGTCCCAGGGGACGATGGATCAGGTTGGTCCCTCTAAGTTTGAAGTAACGGAGAACTTTTCATGGATGTGCTGTTGTCCGTACTTTATGTTTATGCATGTTTTCAATTATTGTTTGATTGTATACACTGTAATATGCGTGAATAAGCTCTGAACTTTTCTATTGAAAATCAGCTTACAGTGTTTGGAGGATCAAACTTTATGACAGGCTGTCTACCCGTTTTATAAGGCATATTTTGAATCAGGAAAAAAGGTTAAATAAGGAGGCTGAGGGCAAAATGGGAAGACCTGGGAGGACGATGAATGAGCACATGGTGGAGTGTGTTGAGTGGAAAGGTTGGTGATGAAGATTGAGAGTAGAAGGAAGACAGAAGACAGTAGACTTCTGTCCTTTAGTTGAGGATGGAGAGAGGTCTAGTTGTCTGACATTGAAACGGCAAGGGGTTAAATGCATTTTAAACAAATCTAACAGAAGCATTACTACAGAGCATTTCATTCTCCTGATAATTGAAATAGAAGCATTGGAATGTGCAACTCAGGGTTAGATAACTATAAAAATATGTTCCCATCATTTTCAAGGAACGGTTAAAGAGGCAGTCTGTGGTTCTTTTAGTGAAGGTGTTATGCATATCTTCTTTCTGCAAAATCTTCTGAGACATCTCTAATTTGACTATGTGTGTGTGCATGAGCACAATTTTAATATTGATTTTTAATTTTTGAATTTTTGGAGGTTGAGCTGGGTTTGGTTCATAATTAGTTTTCAATTTTGGGACTATAGAAGTGATCACAAATAGAGAGAGAGAGTCCATTTTACTATTGCATCTCAATGTCATTCAACTTATGCATGCACTTAACAATAACCTAAGGTCTTTCTTGATCTGTTTTATGCAACTCGTTTATTTTAGGAGTGGAAAGCTAGGCTTCTGATGGAGCAGTCACGTGCAGTCAAGTGCCCTTCAATTTCCTATCATTTAGCTGGGACCAAGAAAATTCAGCAAGAGCTTGCAAAACCCAATGTACTAGAAAGGTAAAATTTAATTCAAGTTGTGTCTCTTGTGATTTGTTGATAAGCTTAATAGCTGTCTATAGGTAGTCTTTCAAGTTGAGACTGGATTATTTTTGGTGTATTCCCTCTTCCTCTCCTTTATGGGTCCTGGAAACTGGAAAGGCAAAACTCAATGCGTTTAGTGATTCATAAATTGATAAAGATGAGTATTGACATTCCGTGCACGCTTTCTCTGTGGAGTAAAGGGGAAGCAAACAAAATAAAGATAGGAAAGGAAAAATATATAAAATTCCAGACACGGTATCAGAAAGAAAATGTAGTAGTAACTCTACTTTGTAAGTTGAGAGCATTAATTAATGTGATTATGCATTCACTTGTAACTCGTTGAGAAATTAATTGCTTGGAACATCCATATATATAATCTGTTAAACTTTCGTCCTTGTTTATGGGCAGGTTTCTTGAAAACAAAGATGACATTGCCAAACTACGAAAATGCTTTGCAGGGTTGTGGGGTTTGGATGAATCCAACACAGTCAAGGATGCAATTGAGAGACCCGGCTTGTACGTAATGAAACCACAACGAGAAGGAGGAGGTCTTGCTCATGAAAGTGCTTCTATGTACTGTAATTGTACTTCTTATCAAAATCTCTGACATTAGATCATCTCATCTCAGGAAACAATATCTATGGCGAAGATGTGAGGGAAGCTCTTCTGAAACTGCAGAAGGAAGGCACTGGAAGTGATGCGTTTATACTAATGCAGAGGATTTTTCCAACCATTTCTCACTCGATACTAATGCGAGAAGGCATCCCTCATAAGGAACAAACCATATCAGAACTTGGGATATATGGAACGTATTTAAGGTAAGTAGTGAATATCTCGTATTGCTTATCCCCCCCCCCCCCCCCCCCCCCCCCCCCCCCCCCAACCCAACAGAAGAACCAAAACATAACTCCCAGAAGGGGAGAAACACTGAAATGACCCTTATCCCTGAGCCACTGTCCACTCCTGCTTTCAGCTTATGCTTGATTCAGTGTTAAATAGGGCGCAGTTTCTTTCCAAAAAAGACGGGCCAAGAAGCTGAATATTTTTTAAATAATTTTACAAGCATTCTTGTCCTCCAGTGCCTTGTTTTGATATGTACTTCATATGCAGGAACAAAAATGAAGTTCTGATCAACCAACAGGCTGGTTACTTGATGAGAACAAAGGTCTCTTCATCAAATGAGGGTGGGGTCGCAGCTGGTTTTGCAGTGTTGGACAGTATATACTTGGTTTGATGAGATTGGCTCTTGCATTGTTACTGGGGTTGAATGCGGAGGCTGCATCAGCCTTTCCTACATTACATTGGAACGACGTGGTTTTAGCTTGTTCAACCTTCCTTATTTTACGTTGTATTTTTCTTGTTTAATCTTAAATAAATGCAGGTCCATATTTTTTCTGAAAGAAGTGGACAGTAGATCCAAATTTCTTGATTGTAAACACAATTCAGCTACAAGCTGATCACTGAATTTGAACGTATGATATGTTGCACATCACTCATATTATTTACATTTGTTTGTACTACCATGCTTAAGTGATAAATTTATGTGAGAATGCATATTGATTAAATATGGATTAGTTATAACACGGTATTTAAGAAACATTTTATCGTATGTATTTATTAAGTTGGTGTATCACACACGGTAAGTTATTATTCTCCAAATATCATCCCACAACTGAACTCTCGAGAGTACAATACGTACTCATGTAAAATTTGCGTAACATGTGTGCTGGTCCAAAATTAAAAACCATACGTATCTGTTCACTAAGATATGAATTGTGATAACACAACTCGGCAAATGTTAATGAACCAATTAACTGAAATCAACACATTCTGTAGTACAAAGAATGAAAATCTAGACAGACCAAAGCAAGAACCATATTCACAAAAAGGGTGTAAATAGAAAGAGGCATATTCTACCGTACATCAAAATTGAAATAGTTATTTTCCTTTGAATAAACTCTTTACTAGTCCTTCCATCCAAACTCAATGGCTCGTGTCTCCCAAAGTGCAGAGAGCTTACGCTCTTCTATCAGTGCAGCTTCAGCCTTCTCCCTACCTCCCTCGCATGTATCTATCCCTATGTTGCACTTCTCTGATTCTTTTTGATAGTGTGAAGATGCTCTTTTCGCGCTCATAATTAGAGCCTTGGTGCGATCCAAAACATCATTAGTAACATTCTTCTGCAAGTTAATCTCCTCTGATAGTAAAGTAGCAATATCCTTCTTCATCTCTTCATTCATTTGAGGATCGTCTTTACCACAGTCTGCATCCACAAAAAACAAAATAATGCAAAGATTTGAAGAAGCAGCTTAAACCAAGTTAAACCACTCCTTAACTTTTTCAGGGACTAAATGAAGCAATGAACTAACCTGCCAATGAGCTGTTTATGATGTCTGCAAAACAACACATAATAGGAGATGAGAATCAGCAGGAAAGAGGGGAAAATACAATTAAAGAGAACATCAAGGATGTCAATTCTGTGTTGTCGGATAAAAGTATTTCCAACTGTTATGCTGTTTTTCAAACATAAAAAAAGGCAAGAGAAAAGAGGAACTACTGAATAAAGATATACCTTAAACATTTTCTTCTAACAGTTAAATAGAAGGCTATATGATTCTAATATCTTGCATGTTGATTCAGAAACTCTGAAGGATTAAAACTGCAGCATAGTATTAAATATTTGAAGCGTAAGATATATTGTAAGCATCATCACTTATATGTAAACAATCCTTCTCCTCTTCAAAACTAACTTAGTTGATTTTGAAGGCATTCAGTCTCTCCAATCAGGCTAAGGGGATAAATCACTTCAGCAAATTCCTGGAATAACTCTTTCTTGAACCCTCTCTTATGCTGCTTTTTGCTGATGTAAATTTATCAAAAAGCTCTTAAAGTTTGACTGGCATAAAGAATTTCTCCCATGTGCCAGAAACATGTAATAGTTCCTCTTCTAGTACAACACTAATTCTCATATGAACCATGAATTAGAAATTTCACTAATAGTGTCTTCCGCTAACATTTTGTTTAAAATTTTAGACCTGCACCGGTTCTCAACAAATTAATTTCCCAGAAGACACAACTTAAGATCAACTGCCTGAACTCCTCGTTACGAATTTGGAAGTATAAGTATACACAGCATTTAGTTTTGTACCAGGACGATATAGTCTTTAAATATATAACACAATTCACTCCTAGTTACTTCTGTCATGATTATTCTCTTGCCACACTCAAATAGGAACATATGGTACCTCCAAGGTTTCAAGCCACAGAAATTCCTTCTAACATCTAGTTTTAGTTAATTCTCCACCTTATACAAGTGGTAACAACAAACGAGCGAGGTCATATAAATTTGAGGATTCCACCAGTCGATTCAATTCTTTTATAGAAAAATGAATCATAATTCACCAATTTTGATGACAAGCCAACCCCATGAAGGCACCAACATTACCTTATCAAAAAGAAAGAAAATATTCCCATGAAGCTTATAAAGTTTTCTGTTTTAAGAATCAATTCATGTCCCCAGAGAAAATTCCACATATACATCACATATCTGAATAAAACGAGTGCAGACATAGATTAAAGACATGAAAAGTCACTTTATGTAATGACCTATTTGGTGTGGTGGTGTCGTTACAATGCTTTTTTCTCTCCCTTGTCCTTTTTAATTATTAAATAATCATATTTTATCCTTTATACTATTTTTTTGGGTCTGTTGAGCCGAGGGGACATGAAAAGTCACTTTATGTAATGACCTATTTGGTGTGGTGGTGTCGTTACAATGCTTTTTTCTCTCCCTTGTCCTTTTTAATTATTAAATAATCATATTTTATCCTTTATACTATTTTTTTGGGTCTGTTGAGCCGAGGGTCTCCCGGGAATAGCCTCCCTACCCCAGGTAGGGGTAAGGCCTGCGTACACTCTACGTTACCCAGACCCCACTAGTGGGTTGTTATTGTTGTTGTTATACTATTTTTTTTGTATAATAATTCTACTCTGTATCCTATTTTTTCTTAGTAGTGTTGCAAGAATTATTTACTTTCTCCTTAGAAGGTGTGATAGAGGGTTGTGCAAGTATTGCAAGGTTATTCCGGGAGAGTACCTCGCGACTCAGCATAGGCTCTTAGTGATGGACGTCGGTATTTCGATGAAGAGGAAGAGGAGGTATGCTCGGGGCCGACCGAGGATTAGATGGGGAGCTTTGACTAAGGATTCAACCCAGGAGTTGGAGAGGAGGCTATCCGATAGTGGAGCCTGGAGGAGTAGTGGAGATGCGAGCTCTATGTGGTCAGCGACGACAAACTTTGTGAGGGAGGCGGCGAGGGAGGTGCTTGGGGTATCGAAGGGTTATTCTGGAAGGCATCAAGGAGACCGGTGGTGGAATGATGTAGTCAAAGGTAAAGTGGAGGCGAAGAAGGTAGCATATGCGAAGTTGGCAAGGAGCACAAGTGAGGAGGAGGAGAGCGAACAGAGAGAGGTACAAGGTGGCGAGGAAGGAGGCGAAGCTAGCGGTCACGGAGGCCAAGAATGCGGCATTTGGTCGTATATACGAGGAATTGGGGGAAAAAGGCGGGTACAAGAAGTTATTTCGGCTGGCTAAAGCAAGGGAGAGGAAGGCGCGGGATCTAGACCAGGTAAGGTGTATCAAAGACGAGGATGGTAGGGTATTGATGGGGAGTCTCAGATTAAGCAGAGATGGCAATCGTACTTCCGGGGTCTTCTCAACGAGGAGGATCGGGTAATAGAGCGAGGGGGTTTTGGGGCATTCGGAGAGTCTCCGAGATTTCGAGTTTTGTAGGCGCATTAAGGTGGAGGAGGTCGTGGGGCTTTGCGTAAAATGAGTAGGGGTAGAGCGACCAGGCCGGACGAAATCCAGGTTGAGTTTTAGAAGTGTGTGGGTAGCAGGATTGGAGTGGCTGACTGAGTTGTTCAATGTGATTTTTAGGACGAAGAGGATGCCAGAGGAGTGGAGGTGGAGTACAGTAGTACCGTTGTACAAGAACAAAGGTGATATCCAGTGTTGTAACAATTATAGGGGCATCAAGTTACTAAGCTATACTATGAAAGTCTGGGAGAGGGTGGTTGAGGCGAGGGTGAGGAGGACAATGTCGATATCCGACAATCAGTTTGGGTTCATGCCGGGTCGATCCACTACGAAAGCTATCCACCTTATTAGGAGGTTGGTGGAACAGTACAGGGATAAGAAGAAGGATCTGCACATGGTGTTTATTGACCTTGAGAAAGCGTATGACAAGGTCCCTAGGGAGGTGCTCTGGAGATGTCTTGAGACAAAAGGAGTGTCGGTAGCCTACATGAGAGCGATCAAGGACATGTATGACGGAGCTAAGACTAAGGTTAGGACTGTGGGAAGCGACTCAGAGCATTTCCCGGTTAGTATGGGGTTACACCAAGGCTCTACGCTTAGCCCATTCCTATTTGCCTTGGTGATTGATGCACTGACACACCATATTCAAGGGGATGTGCCATGGTGCATGTTATTTGTTGATGACATAGTTCTGATTGATGAGACGGGGCTCGGTGTTAACGAAAGGCTCGAGGTCTGGAGACAAACCCTCGAGTCTAAGGGTTTCAAATTGAGCAGGTCTAAGACTGAGTATTGTATAGGGGCGGGTTGGATGAAGTGGAGGCTTGCATCTGGAGTCTTGTGTGACAAGAAAGTGCCACCGAAACTTAAAGGTAAGTTTTATAGAGCTGTGGTTAGAACGGCCATATTGTATGGGGCCGAGTGTTGGCCGGTCAAGAACTCTCATATTCAGAGGATGACGGTAGCGGAGATGAGATGCTCAGGTGGATGTGCGGGCTCTCTAGAATGGATAGGATTAGGAATGAAGATATTCGGGAGAAGGTGGGCGTGGCCCCGATGGATGATAAGATGCGGGAAGTGATGCTCAGATGGTTCGAGCACGTGCGAAGGAGGAGCCTTGATGCCCCGGTGAGGAGGTGTGAGCGGTTGGTGGCGGTGGGTTCGAGAAGAGGTAGATGGCGGCCGAACAAATATTGGGAGAGGTGATCAGGCAAGACATGGTGAGACTGCAGATTTTCGAGGACATGACCCTTGATAGGAAGGTCCGGAGGGCAAGCATCAGGGTTGTAGGATAGGGGGTAGCAGAGCTTTTCATACTTTATTCCCGGGGTGGGGCGGGTTTGGATGGGGATGATCTTAGAGGGCTTGCGGTTTTTGTTGAGCGCATGTTATCCTTGCTATTTATCTCAGCCCCGGGCCTTAGATTCTGGCCGTTGCTATTGCATGTCATTTATCTTATGAGTTTTTATGCTTATGCTACTGTTTTTAAAGATTTCTGCTGGAGTTTACTAATGAATTGTCTTTTCTTGTTTTGTTTTTGTTTTTGTTTTTATTTCTGTCTTCCTGAGCCGAGGGTCCATTGGAAACAACCTCTCTGCCCTATCGGGGTAGGGATAAGGTCGGCGTACCCATCATCCTCCCCAGACCTCACTTTGTGGGACTTTACTAGGTAGTTGTTGTTGTTGTTGTATTGTTTGGTGCTTGATATCATGCAACGATGGCAAAAGATACAATATATTCATCAAACAATTCAATACAATACAATACAATATAACACATTATAAAACGACATATAACAACATCCAAACAAGCTGTATAAGCAGCATTTCAACTTTAAATGAACGGATGAATGAAACATACTTCAATATGTAATCAGGCATTATGTTTAATCATTAGGATCAAATTAGGCAACATAAGTACACAACCTATACATTTTGGTCCATTAACAAGCATTTGGAAGATAAGCAAGACTTAGCATCCAAAGAAAGATGTGAACTGACCTAAAGGCAGGGAGAGCATGGATTCCTCCTCACAATCACAGAAACAAGGAGGACATGAATCCAAAGCCTTAGAAGAGTGGCGCAATCTTGGTGGTCTGACTATGTAAACAACCAGAAACAAACCCAACACAACCATAACAAATCTCACTGTCCCCCTACTAGAGGACCTTTGGTCTGATGGGTAAGCCATAAAAAATTCCCCTAAAACAACAGCAGAAGTTCCAAAAACCCAACTGTCAGTGAAATAGAAACAAACAAATAGGACAACCCAAATCTTTTTAATTTCAAAATGAAATTACAAGAAGACAACAAAAGAACAAATCTGAAAAACCCCAATTTCACATTTCATCCAAAAAACTACAATTTTTTCATACCTGGGTCAGAAGAGATCAAAACTTTATTACGTTATCTTTAACTCAAACTCAATCATTTGAGCAAGTCTGAACAAAACCCACTTTAACAAAATGGGTATATAAAACCACGAAATGGAAAAGACTTTATAAAGCACAAAGTGATTGTAGTGAGTAGTAAGCTCAATATTCTAAGAGACAGAGACGTTGGTTGAGGTGTTTTTGAGTTATTATTAGGGAAAGTAAAAGTGACTCAGATCCCAAAAAGGAGAGAAACGAAATTTAAGGGGTTCTTTACAGATGCAACATTACTAAAACAGTTGTGAAGAGAGAAAATCGGAGACGTTATTTATGTAGTGAAGAAGAAGTCTCTGCTTTTTAATTCAAGTAGTAAAGGTAGTGTTTGATCATGATTCAAACACTAGAATAGGTGTATTAGAAGAAGTAATCACATGTTAATCAAAACCGGGAAATGTGGTTGTGGGGAAGCTTAGAGTAGTTATATTATTGAATGGACCTATCTGACACAGGCATGTCATTTAAGAGCCCGTTTGAATTGGACATAAAAAGAATTTCTCCTTTTTCCAATTTATTTTTTTTACTTTTTTTTCTGAAATAAACTTTTGTTCATAAATTTTTTAATTTTCACTTAAAAATGCATTTTGGAAATTTTTGAAAATTTCAAAAAACTTCAAAAAGCTATTTTTCAAAATTTTCACTCAAATCACTCACAAAACTTCAAAAACAACTCAAAATTATATTCATGTCCAAACACAACTCTAAGTAGGCGTTTGGCCATACATTCCATTTTTTTTTTTTGTAATTTGAAATTTCAATTGAAGATGAAGTTTGTGTTTGGTTATAATATTTGCAATATATTTGGATGCTTTTTTTTCAAAATCATGAAACATGATTTATACCCCACAACTTGTAAATTATATCAAAACCACCCCAATTTGATTATCCAACTTGAATAAACAATCAAAATGCTATTGTTCAACATAGAAGATGCAAAACCAATATCATATTTTTTAATTCTACTAATACACAGAGAAGGAATTTAAGCCAAAAACAACATGAATATGAACAAGTTCTTCTTTAATATTGGGGTATAGCAAGAATTCAATAAAACATACATATTTTAAAAGATAAAATAAAAATAAAAGATGGATTAATTGGCTGCTTGCATCACCAAGAATTTTGAAAGACCTGCGCGTTTTGTGTTTTTGTGGGTAGTTGTAGGTTAATAGTTGTTGGGGTCATTGTATAAATTTTAAAAGCATAGGAATAAATTTGTAAAATTAAAAACTAGTGAAAATGCATTTTCAATTGAAAAACTGGTCTTACCAGTTTTTCAAATTTGAAAATACATTTTCAAGTGAAATTGAAAAAAATGTGTTGAATTTGATAACCAAACATTGTTTTCAAAAATATTTTTGGAAAAAAGTAAAAAAATTGTATGTCCAAACGGGCTCTAAATTTCAAATACCATTTTCACTTAAAAAAAATTTCACCTTTTTTGAAATTTTATAATTCTTATGTCCAAACGCCCACTTAGAGTTTTCTGATTTTGCTACATTGGCCCATTTATAAGTCATATAATTAATCACTCACCCTAAACTTTTTGGTCCCCTCCCACCCACACACATACATAACACTGCAGATTATTCAAATTGAAAAGGCAAATTAGAGTAAAAATGGCGCGTGGTAGCCGCTAGATAAGGTGATGCTTATTTTTTATTCACCAATTCTAATGTGAGCAAAAATAGCCACTACTCTATTATTATTTTTTTGAAAAGGCAGTTTTACCTTTTCTTCTGTTCTTTTATTCCCAAACCTTTATTTTATATGGTTCTGTTGATTTAATTTGAGAGCCAAAATTTCAAAGGCAAATTTCGCTCCCTCAATATCAATATCGTTCCTTGACTGCAAATCTTTGTTCGATTTTATTCGTGCCCACCAATTCTCTGCGTGTAGTTTGTTGCACTTAATCTCTTCTCCTTTGTCATCTTCTCTACATCGAACCAACGAACTGGTATGTTTTTTATTTTGCTTTTATGCATTTTTCTTTTTGTATATCTCTAATCACGATCAATGTTGTGTTTGTCATCAAGTATGTGTGAAATTTCAAAAATAATGATTATAACTTGATTCAGTGTGGAATAAGGAGCGGATTTTTTTTTGAGGAAGTTATTCAGAACTTTTTGGTATTGAAATGTGTTTGTGGTTCAATCAATATATTTGATTATATAAGGACATTTCATAAAAATAGTCGTACGAATTCACAAGCTAATTGTGTTTATGATTTTAGTTAACTGTGCTTCTATAAAAGTAATGGACCAAGTGTCCTTAACTTTTGAACTTGGAACTCAAAGTTCAGGACCAAGTGTCGTTAACTTTTGAACTTGGAACTCGAAGTTCAGGACCAAGTGTCCTTAACTTTTGAGCTTGTTAGACTAAGTTCAGTGTCACGACCCAGAATCCTAGCCCAGGTCGTGATGGCGCCCAACAACAGGGTTAGGCAAGCTAACGTAAATTTCATTAAGTGCTTCTCTTTACTTGATTCAATTATTCACCCATTTACCGAATTTAACAAGTCAAATCATGATATCGATTGATAGTACTCAGTGGTAGATAAAATAGCTATAAAGAAGCGCAAGCCAAAATACAAGCACATATATATACAGCCCAAAACCCCAAAACAACCACTACGTGTGTGCCAGGAACTAGTGTCACGAGTGTCACGGGCATACTAACAGGATAACCAAAATATAGAATATAAAAACCCACTGTCTGAATAAATAGACGGGAAACAAAAGTAAATGAAACTCCATGGTGCTGCTGGGGATCGCCAGAGGAAGCAGCTCACCGTGAGGTCAGGTCAGTTACGGTCACTATCTAGATCTGGTCTGATAACCAGATGCACCAGCCTCAGAACCTGTACAGTTA
>ML298449.1:13288-38205 GCA_005239495.1 Nicotiana undulata | reverse complement strand
GACATTCCGTGCCGAGTGATTATTATTTATGCACGAGGGGACATTCCGTGCCGAGTGATTGTGAGGTTATAGCATGAGGGGACATGTCGCGCCGTTTCTGTTTATTTACTTGTTCAGAGTTGTACTTCCTGCTGTTATTTTTTTTACATTTCAACTGTTATATTGTTTTGTTGTTTCATATAGTTGTTTCCCTTCATCCCCAGCATGTTATTCCCTGTTGTTGTATTTACTTGCTCATTTCCTGTCATTATTTCCTGTTATATTATTGAATTGCACAAGTGTTATTTGTTGTCGTGTCCTAGCCTTGTCACTACTTCGCCGAGGTTAAGCTCGGCACTTACTCAATACATGGGATCGGTTGTACTGATGTTACACCTGCACTTCTTTATGTTGTGCAGATTACGCAGCCGGACCCAGTGGACACTGGTAGAGGGAGTATCCTTCAGTCCACACAGGCGACACCGAGGTAGTCCCGCAGACGTTCGTTGGATTTGGCGTCACCATCTATCTTTCCTTTCTGTCTTATTTGTATTTCCAGACAATTATACTTATTCATTTCATTCTCTTGTTGTAGAAATCTTAGACTGTCCGTGAGATTTGTGACACCAGTTCTGGGATTATGTACGGAATTTCGTAATATTTATTTTATTAAGTGGAGGGGTTCTTAGCTTCCGTATTCTCATTTATTTATTCATGTGTATTGTTGTTCTTTCAAATATCGTAAATAAAGAAAATAGTGAATTTAACCAAAAATGTTGGCTTGTCTAGCGGGTTCAATGTTAGACGCCATCACGGCCTGAAGGTGGGATTTCGGGTCGTGACAAGTTGGTATCAGAGCTCTAGGTTGCTTAGGTCTCACAATTCACGGACAAACTTGGTAGAGTCTGAGGGATCGGTATGGAGATGTCTGTACTTATCCCCCAGAGGCTGCAAAGTTAGGAATAACTTCACTTTTTTTCCTTCTCTGTGGTGCGATTTGAATTCTAAATGCTAATTGAGTTTCTATATTCTCTTGCAGATGGCGAGAATGCGTGCTTCCTCATCTACCGATCAGCAGCATGATCCTCATGTTGTAGCTCCTACGAGGGGTCGAGGACGAGGCCGAGGCAGGGGAAGGGCTCATCCTAGAGCAACAGTCCTAGTAGAGGACCCACATGAAGACTTTGCCGGTGAGGTTCCTGCTCAGACGGTTCCAGTTGGACCATCTCAAGTCCCAGAGGGGTTCATTGCCACCCCGGTTTTTCAGAACGCTCTTGTCCGCTTAGTAGGACTTATAGAGAGCGTGGCTCAGGCCGGTCTTCTTCCTACTGCACCAGCCGTCTCTCAGGCTGGGGGAGGGCCCCAGACTCCTGCTACCCGCACACCAGAGCAGCTAGCTCCTCAGTTCCAGACTCTGGAACCTCAAACAGTCGGAGTAGCTCAGCAGGGTATTGTAGCACCAGCAGTTGAGGGAGCATCTATGTCAGCAGATGCCCTATGGAGATTGGATCCGTTCACCAAGTTATTCCCTACTACTTTTAGTGGTGCACCATCAGAGGATCCCCAGGATTACTTGGAATGTTGTTATGAGGTTCTTCGGAACATGGGTATTATGGAGACCAATGGGGTCAATTTTGCTACTTTTCGTCTTTCTGGTACCGCCAAGACTTGGTGGAGAGACTATTGCTTGACCAAACCAGCTGGGTCTGCACCTTTGACTTGGGCTTAGTTCTCCGAGTTGTTCTTGGGGAAGTTTCTTCCAGTTGCCCAGAGGGAGGATCTTCGGAGGTAGTTTGAGTGTCTCCAGCAGGGATCTATGACTGTTATATAGTATGAGACCACGTTATCACTCTGGCCTGTCATGTTATCATGATACTCCCCACTGATCGTGAGAGGGTGAGGAGGTTTATTAAGGGTCTATCTCAGCCTATCAGACTTCAAATGGCCAGGGAGACAGGTACTGATATCTCTTTTAAGGATGCGACCGATGTGGCCAGGCGTATTGAGATGGTCTTATCACAGGGCGGTGGTCAGGGGTCTGAAAAGAGACCTCGTTATTTCGGCCAGTTCAGCGGTGCCTCATCTGGAGGCAGAGATTTCTTTGGCAGAGGGCATCCTCCTAGGCCTTTCCAGTCAGCACTTCAGGTATCGCGCGGTGCACCATCAGCTCCCATAAGTGCACTGCCGATTTAGAGCTTCCATGGTGGTCATTCTGGTCGTCAGGGATAGTTCCAGGGTCAGTATTCCCAGCAGTCAGGGTCGTGCTTCACTTGCGGTGGTACGGGGCATATTTCAAGGCTTTTCGCCCGAGGTTTTGGTGGTCCACAGTATCAGGGTTCCCGTGCCATGGTTCCCACATCAGGTGCACCCCCGCCCCCTCAGCCAGCTAGGGGTGGTGGTCGTGGTGCCATAGGTGGAGGTCAGACTCATAGAGGTGGAGGACAGGCCACGAGAGGTAGAGTTCAGCCCGCAGTAGGTCGACCCAAAGATGTTCAAGTTGGAGGGGCTCCGCCCCGATGCTATGCTATTCCTGCCAGGTCTGAGGCTGAGGCCTCTAATGCAGTTATTACAGGTACGGTTTCAGTTTGCAGCCGAGATGCTTCGGTTTTATTTGATCCGGGGTCTACATTCTCCTATGCGTCTTCATATTTTTCCCCTTATCTGAGTATGCCCCTTGATTCCTTGAGTACTTCTGTATATGTGTCTACATCGGTGGGTGATTCTATTGTGGTAGATCGAGTCTACCGTTCATGCTTAGTGGTTATTGGTAGTCTGGAGACTCAGGTAGATCTTTTGCTCCTTGATATGGTTGACTTTGATGTTATTTTGGGGATGGATTGGCTATCTCCCGATCATGCTATTCTGGACTGTCATGCCAAGACAGTGACCTTGGCCCTGCCAGGAGTACCTCGTTTGGAGTGGAGAGGGACTCCTAGTCATTCTTCCGGTAGAGTTATTTCATATATGAAGGCTCGACGCATGGTCGAGAAGGATTGTTTGGCCTATTTGGCCTATGTTCGTGATTCTAGTGCCGAGGTTCCTTCTATGGAGTTTGTGCCCATGGTTCCTGAGTTTCCAGAGGTATTCCCTGCTGACCTGTCGGGTATGCCACCCGACAGGGATATTGATTTTTGCATTGAGTTGGCTTCGGGCACTCAGCCCATTTCTACTCTGTTGTATCGTATGGCCTCGCCAGAGTAGAAGGAATTGAAGGACCAGTTACAGGATTTGTTGGATAAAGGCTTCATTAGGCCTAGTGATTCTCCTTGGGGTGCCCCAGTGTTGTTTGTCAAGAAGAATGACGGCTCAATGAGGATGTGTATTGACTACCAGCAGTTGAATAAGGTTACTATTAAGAATAAGTATCCTTTGCCGAGGATTGATGATCTATTTGACTAGCTTCAGGGTGCTACAGTATTTTCCAAGATAGACTTGAGATCTGGTTACCATCAGTTGAGGATTAGGGCGTCTGATATCCCTAATACAGCCTTTCGCACTCGGTATGGAAATTATGAGTTCTTGTTGATGTCATTTAGGTTGACAAATGCCCCCGCTGACTTTATGGAGTTGATGAACCGAGTGTTCAGGCCCTATTCGGAATCGTTCATTATTGTTTTCATAGATGATATATTGATGTACTCCCGTAGCCGAGAGGAGCATGAGAAGCACCTTCGAGTCGTCCTCTAGACTCTGAGGGATAGTCAGTTGTATGCCAAGTTTTCTAAGTGTGAGTTCTAGTTGAGTTCGGTGGCATTTCTGGGCCATGTTGTGTCGGTAGAGGGTATTCAGGTGGATCCTAAGAAGATTTCAGCAGTCAGAGATTGGACTACACCCACCTTAGCTACAGAGATTCGGAGCTTCTTGGGCTTAGCAGGTTATTATCACCGCTTTGTGGAGGGCTTTTCATCTATCGCAGCCCCGATGACCAGGTTGACCCAGAAGGGTGCCTAGTTCAGGTGGTCAGATGAGTGTGAGGCGAGCTTTCAGAAGCTCAAGACGTCCTTGACCACGTCACCGGTGTTAGTTTTTCCCACAAGTTCAGGGCCTTATACCGTGCATTGTGATGCTTCACGGGTTGGACTTGGTGCAGTGTTGATGCATGATGGCAAGGTTATAGCTTATGCTTCATGTCAGTTGAAGGTTCATGAGAAGAACTATCCAGTCCATGATTTAGAGTTAGCAGCTATTGTTCATGCGTTGAAGATTTGGAGGCATGATCTGTATAGGGTGACATGTGAGGTGTTCGCGAATCATAAAAGTTTGCAATATATGTTCAAGGAGAAAGAGTTGAATATGAGGCAGAGGAGATGGTTAGAGTTGTTGAAAGACTATGACATTAATATTCTTTATCATCTGGGAAAGGCCAACGTGGTGGCCGATGCTTTGAGCGGAAAGTCAGCCAGTATGGGTAGTCTTTCTTATCTATCAGTCGGGGAGAGACCGCTTGCTTTGGATGTTCAGGATTTGGCCAACCGGTTTATGAGATTGGAGGTTTCTGAGACTGGCATTTTTTGGCCCATATTGTGGCATGTTCCTCATTGTATGATCGTATTCGGGCCAAGCAGTATGATGATCGACATTTATGTGTTCTTAGAGATACGGTCCGTCACAGAGGTGCCAAGCAGGTCACAGTTGATGATGAGGGAGTTCTGGGGATGCAGGGCCGTATTTGTGTTCCTGATGTTGATGGTATTTGTGAGTTGATATTGCAGGAGGCCCATAGCTCCCGATATTCCATTCATCCGGGCGCCGCAAAGATGTACCAGGACTTGCGGCAGCATTATTGGTGGCGGAGGATGAAGAAAGATATTATAGCCTATGTAGCTCGGTGCTTGAATTGTCAGCAGGTTAAGTACAAACACCAGAGACCCGGTGGTTGGATGCAGCAGATTGAGCTTCCCGAGTGAAAGTGGGAGAGTATTACCATGGATTTTGTAGTTGGACTCCCACGGACTAAGAGGATGTTTGATGCGGTGTGGGTCATTGTGGATAGGCTGACCAAGTTAGCACACTTCATTCATGTATCAGTTTCGTATTCTTCAGAGAAGTTGGCCAGTTGGGTGGTTCCAGCCAGGAGAGGCTATATTGTTGGGTTCTGAGTTAGTCCAGGATGCCTTGGACAAGGTGAAGATCATTCAGGATAGACTTCGTACAGCTCAGTCAAGGCAGAAGAGTTATGCGGATCGCAGAGTTCGAGATTTGGCATTTATGATTGGAGACCGGGTATTTCTTCGGGTGTCGCCCATGAAGGGCGTGATGAGGTTCGGAAAGAAGGGCAAGTTGAGCCCTAGGTACATTGGTCCATTTGAGATTCTGGATAAAGCAGGAGAGGTGGCCTACAGACCTGCCTTGCCACCGAGTTTATCATCCGTGCACCCAGTGTTTCAGGTATCTATGCTCTGGAGGTATATTGCGGATCCATCTCATGTACTTGATTTCAGTGGCGTCCAGTTGGACGAGGGGATTTGACTTATGAGGAGGAGCCAGTAGCCATATTAGCTCGGCAAGTTTTCAGTTGAGATCGAAGAGTTATCCTTCGGTTCGTGTTCAGTGGAGAGGTCATCTTGTTGAGGTAGCTACCTGGGAGTCGAGTCTGATATGCGGAGCCGGTATCCCCATCTTTTCCCCGATTCAGGTACCTTTCTATGTCCGTTCGAGGACGAACATTTGTTTTAGAAGTGGAGATTGTGATGACCCAAAAGGTCATACCGTGTAATTTTAAATAAATCTGTATTCCGAGGCCCTGTAAGCCTCCGTTTAGCTCACCTCGATGTGCGTGCGCAGCCCGGGCATGTAGCCAAGAAGCCTTTATGTGGAAAATTGATAAAATGATGAATTTATAATAATTATTTGAATAAAGTTGACTTTGATCAATATTTTTGGTAAACGGACCCGGACCCGTGATTGAACGGTCCCGGAGGGTCCGTAGGAAAATATGGGACATGGGAGTATGCCCGAAATCGGATTCCGAGGTCCTAAGTCCGAGAAATGAATTTTTAAAGAAAATTATTTTTTGAAAAATATAAAGGTTTTTGAAAATGAGATTTGATGTGAAACCTGTGTTACCGGATCCGTATTATGGTTTCGGAGTCCGGAACAGGTTCAATATGTGTTATATGAGCTATCTGTGAAATTTGATAAGAAACGGACGTAGTTTGACGTGATTCGGACAAAAATGGAGAATTTGAAAGTTATGAAGTTTTGAGAATTTTCTATAGATTTTGAGGTTTAATTTGATGTTTATGATGATATTTTTGTGGTTTAATTACTCGAATAGGTCCGTAGGATGTTTTTGAGGTTGTGTGTTTATTTGGTTTTGAGCCCCGAGGGCTCTGGTGAGTTACAGGTAGGTGTCGGAGTGCAAAAAGTAAGAAAAATCTGGTGTGAATTGCATTTTTCTGGTGTCTGAGGTCTAACACTATGCGATCGCATAATGTCATCCGTGATCGCATACTGTAGTGTGAGGGGAAAGAATTATGTTACCCTATGCGATCTCATAGTTCTGACTGCGATCGCATAGGGGTATAGGAGAGCTGGGGGCTGGGTAGATACCCTGTGCGACCGCATATCCTTGTTCGCGATCGCATAGGGTGGGGTCCGTAAACCTGTGCGATCGCAGTGTCCTTTTCGCGATTGCAGTTCCTCAGAACTCACTCTTCTATGCGATCGCAAATCCCTCTCCGCGATCGCATAGACCAATTTCGCCCAGTTATTAAAAAGTCCACAAATCAGAATGTTCATTACGGGATTTTACAAAACTTCACAACGCCCTTCTTCTCCAAACCCCATAGACGATTTTGAAGCAATTATTCCACCATAACCTCCTAGGTAAGTGATATTTAACTTGTTTCTTTCCATTTCTCTTAAAAACCCACTAAATTTTAGGCCTAAAAATATGAACTTAAAGGTAGAAATTGAGATTTTGGGTAGAGTTAGGGATTTTCGAATATTTGGGAATTCATCCTCATTTTGGGTAGGATTTCAAAACAAATTGTATATTCGGTCTCGTGGTGAAATGGGTGATCGGGTTTTGGTCCGAACCTCGTGTTTGGACCAAGCGGGCCTGGGGTCGAATTTTGGAATTTTTAGAAGAATGTTGGGAAATCTATAATTAGGCTTTGGAATTGAATTGTTGAGTAATTATTGATGTTATTGAGTCGATCATGTCTAGATACGATCATTCCAGAGTCGAGTTCGAGAGGAAAAGCGGTGCTAGAGGCTTGATTTGCATTCTTGGAGCCGAGGTAAGTGTTTGGCCTAATCTTAGCTTGAGAGAATAGGTATAGAGTCTTATTTTCTATGTGTTAATCCATGTCCAACGTATAGGTGAGGTAACGGGTAGCTATATGTTGTGGTCGATCATGCCCGTGAGTCGAACTTAATGATTTATATAGTGTCCTTTGAAATTCTCTGTGTAATGAATTAATTGTCATTCTGGAAGTGATACATTGAGGGTATTTCATGATGTAGATTGTTATTGGTTATTCGTCCGGTTGAGGATCATTTGTTAAAATTATACCTCTGAGTGAGATTGGTTATAACTGAGTCTCATGTCGGGACGGTAGAATACTTGTTGATTATTTCTGTACATTTGAGGTTTCTTATTATTGTCTTTCATGTCAATTGTTGCTTTTACATATGTTATGCACGAGGGGACATTCCGTGTCGAGTGATCATTTATTATTTATGCACGAGGGGACATTCCGTGCCGAGTGATTGTGAGGTTATGCACGAGGAAACATTCCGTGCCGAGTGATTATTATTTATGCACGAGGGGACATTCTGTGCCAAGTGATTGTGAGGTTATAGCACGAGGGGACATGTCGTGTCGTTTCTGTTTATTTACTTGTTCAGAGTTGTACTTCCTGCTGTTATTTTTTTTACATTTCAATTGTTATCTTGTTATCTTGTTCTGTTGTTTCAGATAGTTTTTGCCCTTCATCTCCAGCATGTTATTCCCCGTTGTTGTATTTACTTGCTCATTTCCTGTCATTATTTCCTGTTATATTATTGAATTGCACAGGTATTATTTATTGCCGTGTCCTATCCTCGTCCTTACTTCGCCGAGGTTAGGCTTGGCACTTACTCAGTACATGGGGTCGGTTGTACTGATGCTACACCTGCACTTCTTTATGTTGTGCAGATTACGCAACCGGACCTAGTGGACACTGATAGAGGGATTATCCTTCAGTCCACACAGGCGACACCGAGGTAGTCCCGCAGACGTTCGTGGGCTTTGGCGTCACCATCAATCTTTCCTTTCTGTCTTATTTGTATTTCCAGACAGTTATACTTATTCATTTCAGACTCTTGTTGTAGCAATCTTAGATTGTCCGTGAGATTTGTGACACCAGTTCTGGGGTTATGTACGGAATTTCATAATATTTATTTTATTAAGTGGAGGGGTTCTTAGCTTCCACATTCTCATTTATTTATTCATGTGTATGTTGTTCTTTCAAATATCGTAAATAAAGAAAATAGTGAATTTAACCTAAAATGGCTTGTCTAGGGCGTTCAACGCTAGACGCCATCACGGCCTGAAGGTGGGATTTCGGGTCGTGACACCATAAAAAATATTCCAAGTGGAGACTCTAATTAAATAAAAATCTCATTTTGAATAATGTCACTTTAATTGGAAAACTTCATATTCTTAGGAAAAATGAGGTGTGACATTTACCATTCAAAAATGTTAAGTCCAAACTTGAAATAATACGTTAAAAGATAAAACTGTGAAAAAATTGATTTTTTTTATAAATTACATTACATTAAATATTTATATGTATGAATTGTTTTTTAAAATTATATAAATGTACTATCGGATCGGTTTGGTTTTTGTTTGACTTTTTTCAATTAAAACCAAATCAAACTAATTATGGTCAAATTTTTTTTTCAATACCAAATTATAATCGCGTTTATTTTTTTTTTACGGTTTAATTCGGATTATCGATTCAATAGGGTTTATCAGTTTTGTTTTTACACACCAACTTGCAGTGTATAAAAGTTAAAACTCATTTTGTATTTGGTGATACTAATCATTACGATGTTTTGCTCTATTGCTAGGTTGTTATTTGACTTTACAGCAACATGGTGTGGTCCTTGCAAATACATAGACCAGTTATTAATGACTTTGCTGCTAAGTATACAGATGTTGAATTTGTCAAGATTGATGTTGATGAATTGGCTGTAAGATTGATATTGATGTTGATGAATTGCAAATACGACCAGTTATTAATGACTTTTCTTTTTTTCCCAACTCTTCTGATAGCTAAATGGATACTAATTTCTAAAATTTTGGATGAATTGTAAGCCGAAAGTAGCAGAGGAATATGGGGTTCAAGCAATGCCAACATTTGTGCTGACTAAAAAGGGGAAATTAAAGTTGTTGACAAGGTAGTGGGTGCAGATAAGGATGGACTAAGGCCTCATTTGTTTTTGTTGTTTAAGATTAAGACGTCTGAATCTAAATACACATTTAAATATCAAGATGTGTATTAAGATTAAGAAATCTGAATCTGAATACACATCTGAATATATTAAGATGTGTATTAAGATCTGGATAGAAAATAATTAAGACTGTTTGATTTTTAACATCTGAATGTATAAAATTTATCTTTATTTGAAAATTAATAAACATAAAATTCAAATGAAATACTAACTAATCTAATATTCTATCAATAAAATATATAATTTTAAAAAATATGATAGTTGTTGGTGGTGATGGCTAACGGGTGAAAATTGATTAGAGGCGGTGGTTGGTGGTAGTTTTGGTTGATGATGGTGGTTCATGCTAGTAGCTAGTAGTGATTAGTAGTGGTGGCGATTATGATTGAGGATGGTGGTGGTGGGTGGTGATAGTTGATAATGACAGGTGGTGGTAGTTGTTGTGACTGAGAAAGGTGGTGGGTGGGTGGTGGTAGGTTATAATAACGGGCAGTGTCGATTGTGGTTGTTGATGGTGATGGGGTGGTCAGTTGTGATGGTTGAAGTGGATGAATGTTGATTGTGAGTGAGAATGATATATGGTGGTCAGAGTGGTAGGAATAGTGGGTGGTGATGGTCGATAGTGGCGACTATGATTGAGGATGATGGTGTCGTGGTGGTAGTGGTGGCATGGTGGTAGTATATAATGGTAGGTGGTGGCAGCAGTTAATAATGAATATGCGATAGCATCTTAATAAAATTAAGTCTCTGTTATAGATCTTAATCATACAGACCTATTCAGACCCATTAAGTGGTTGTAAAGTAAAACAAACAAACACACTTAATGATTAAGATCTGAATAATTAAGATTCAGACTTTAAAAACAAACACACTTAATGTGTGAGATCTGAATGATTAAGATTCATACCTCCATTAAGTGCAAACAAATGAGGCCTAAAGAAGAAAATTGAGAAACACAGAGATGTAGGGTAAAAATGAATATTACACGTGGAATTAATTATGTGGTTGACATGGAAAGACACATTGATCTCTAGAAAAGCGACACCTGGAGAGGAGCATTAAAAGAGACATGAGTCTCAATAGATACAAGCAAATTACCTACGAGATGAGAAGAGATGGTTGTTCGAGTCTTTTTAGCGATTTGAAGAGGCACCGGTGGAATGAACCAAGACAGCAAAAAGGGCAGATTCATTGATCTTCAATTAATGAGCATGTATGATTACAAACGTTACAAAATCTTTACGAAACAGTTACGATTACCAATTATAACGTTTCATTAATGTCATTAATGCTCATAATGACTCGGCCATGAAAGGAAAAAGACGTTGTACTTGAAGACCTCCATATAAGGGAAAGAAATATCATTTGTACAGACACGTTTTGATTATTATTGGAATATAATTTCTTTCTTGTGCTTTCTATTGATTACTTTATCATTTCTTATTTCTGAGAGAATATCGAATTTCTTTATTATAAGTAACCCGAATACTTCTAAAAATAGGCTTTGACTGAGAATCTAATTCTTTGGTTAAACAAATTGGTTCTGTTACCAGGAATCTGATAATCTTCTCTTACTTTCCAAATCACTCTCTCTCAACTGAATTATGTCGAACGTCAATGACAACAACCACCATGTGGAAGGAACTCCAGTACTGTCACCTCAAGGAACCCCACGCAATTCAAGAAAAGCATCACCAGAAAGATCCACTACTTATAACAATGAACAATATGGAAATGAACAAAGTGTCGAGCAGGATGCTGTGAAGCAGTTAATTATTGAGTACGTGAATGATGCTTTCCAGGCTTTCGTGAGGGGACTACCAGTTGTACCACCCACACCTCCGCCAAACAATACCGCAACTGTGGAAATTCCACGATCGGGGTTGTCTAATTCTAGAAGCGGAGGAACTCCCAATGAGTCACGTGATGGGAGACCAGGTACGCCTAATAATTCTGATTTACAAACTTTAATACTAACCTTGCAGAAACAGGTGAAAGAACAAAACGACCGTATTGAGCAAATTGGCATACCACCTGTGATCAAAGTAGTTGATATCGACAAATATTCGCAACAACCATGGAAACTAAGTGCAGCTCCATTACCAATTCCCAAAAAGTTCAAAATGTCTGACATCGCGAAACACGATGGAACGACCGATCCACATGACCACGTTACTGCATTCACCACGGGAGTAAAAGGCAATTATTTAACCAAGCAGGAGATCGAATCTGTGTTGGTCAAAAAGTTTGGGGAAACACTTACCAAAGGAGCGTTAAAATGGTACTCTCTTTTGCCCGAAAATTCTATTGACTCTTTTGCTGAGCTCGTAGATCTATTTATAAAAGCACACTCGGGTGCACAAAAAGTTGAAAAGAGAATGGAGGATATATTTAAAGTAAAGCAAGGAGATACAGAATTTCTTCGAGAATTTGTAGACAGATTCCAACGTGAAAGAATGTTGCTACCAAGAGTACCTGACAATTGGGCGGGCATGGAATTTGCAAGCAATTTAAACAAGAAAAGTTCAGAAGCTACGAGGAAGCTTAAAGAGAGCTTACGAGAATTCCCTGCCACGACATAGAATAATGTCTATAATAGGTATAGTACCAAGTTGCGGATCGAAGAATATATCGTAGCTCAGTTAAGGGTCGAAGAAAAAATAGGTTTGAGGCGGTCAGAATTTGAGAAGAGGTCCGGTAAAAATAGGTATGAACCTTATATGGGGCCTTCGGGGCGAGAAGCTCGTTCCAAATCCGAAAGCGTGCGGGCTGATCACAGATTCAGAAATAGAGATTCAGATTCGTCATCATCGATATTCCAAAAAGATCGAGGTGAACGTAACAGAGATGCTAATACAAATGCAGGGATTGGGGATTACAATTCCAACGTCAGTACTTCCGAGTTGGTTGTTGTTTTAAGAAGCATAGGGGACAAGGTACGATGGCCTAAATAGATGAGATCAAATCCAAATAGAAGAAACCCAGATTTTTGGTGCGAGTTCCACAATGATCACGACCATAGAACATCAGACTGTAGATTATTACAAGGCGAGGTGGAACACTTATTAAAGCAGGGTTATCTGACGGTATTGTTCAGCGAGAAAGGCAAACAAGCTTACATGAGAAATAGGCAAGAACCCCCAAAACATCAATCTCTAAAGAGGACAGTAAATGTGATAAACGGTGGAGAAGAAGTCAACAGTGTAATCTATATAGCCGCGAGAAAAAACAACAAAGTTCACAATAACTTGTGGGAAGCGAACTCGCCAAACTCTAGAGGACGGCAACATAACATTTGATGATGCAAATACCGAAGGATTAATGATTCCCCCCAACAATGCACTGGTGATATCTTTACTTATACATGACACTAATGTAAAGCGAGTTTTGATTGATCCAGGTACCTCTGTGAATATCATTCTATTACGAGTGGTGGAAGAGATGTTGATGGGCAACCGTGTAGTTCCAAAAGCACGCTCCCTATCTGGGTTTGATAACTCAATTGTTATTACAAAGGGTGAGATTGCGTTAAACACATACGCAGAAGGGGTCGTCAAAGAAACGAAATTTCAAGTGATGTACACGAATATGGCCTATAATGTGATTCTTGGAAGGCCGCGGATTCACGATATGGATGTCGTGCCATCCACATTACATCAGGTTATCAAATCCCCTTCAAAATGGGGAATTCAACAGATTCGAGGATATCAACAAACTTCAAGAAACATCAACTCGGTGATACGCACAAGTCAAAAAGATACGAGTGCAAGTCAGAAAGATGCGGGTGCAAGTGAGAAAGGCGTGGTAAATCAAATTTCAACAGAAATTGCATCAAAGCAAACTGATGTGGATTCCATACCAAATGTAATTCAGATCCAGAGGAAAATGAAAAAATTAAAACAACGATTGAGGAGCTCGAAGTTGTTCCATTATTAGAGCAATGGCTAGATCGAAGAATTCATACCGGAGCAAGCTAAACCCAAAAGGGAGAGGTAATTTAATTGAATATTTAAAAGCTAACGCGGATTGTTTTGCATGGTCTATATGACAGGTATAACACCGGAGGTGATGACTCATAAATTAAATGAAGATCCATCATTCGTACCTGTCAAACAAAAGAAGAGGAAGTAAGGATCACTAAAAAATCAAGTGATCAATGAAGAGGTATAGAAACTCTTAAAGATAGGTTTAATACGCAAGGTAAAATATCCTAATTGGCTAGCTAATACTGTGGTAGTTCTGAAAAAGAACGGTAAATGGAGAGTTTGTGTAGATTACACTGACTTAAATAAAGTATGCCCAAAGGATTCATTCCCTTTACCACATATAGATCAGTTAATCGATTCTACCGTAGGTCACGAATTATTAAGCTTTTTAGATGCTTATTCTGATTATAATCAAATAAAAATGGACCCCTTACACGAAGAAAAAACTTCATTTATTACAAACATGGGGACTTATTGCTACAAAGTCATGCCTTTTGTCTTGAAAAATGTTGGAGCCACGTATCAGAGGTTGGTGACCAAGATGCTCCAAGACCACCTGGGGAAGACGATGGAATTTTACGTTGATGATATGTTGGACAAATCTACAAAAGAGGAAGATCATTTTCAACATCTTTTAACTACCTTCGAGATCCTCCGCATATTTAATATGAAATTGAACCCAGAAAAGTGCGATTTTGGCGTAGCTTCAGGTAAGTTTCTAGGATTTCTCGTATCTAATAAAGGAATTTAAGTGAATCCTGCACAAATTAAATCTATTGAAGATATACCTGATACACTCACAAGCAAAAAAGAGGTGCAAAGATTGACAGGTAGGATTGCAGCTCTGGGAAGATTCATTTCAAGACCTTCAGAGAAAAGCTTTAAATTCTTTTCAGTATTGAAGAAGCAAAATCAGTTTTAATGGACTAAGTAATGCCGACAGGCCCTCAAAGATTTGAAGACATATTTATCAAATCCTCCCCTAATGTCTAAACCAAGGGATGAAGAAATACTATTCGTATATCTTGCAGTTACAGAAGTAGTTGTAAGTGTAGTTTTAGTAAGGGAGGACAAAGGTAAACAATATCCTATTTATTATGTTAGTAAATCTTTATTAGATGCTGAAACTAGATATCCTCATCTAGAGAAACTAGCTTTAGCATTAGTCATGGCAGCTAGGAAATTGAGGCCATATTTTCAATGCCATCCTATCTCCGTAGTAACTGCATATACTTTAAGGAATATTTTGCATAAACAAGAATTGTCAAGCAGACTAGCCAAGTGCGCAATATAACTACGTGAATATGAAATTATTTATCAACCTAGAACAGCAATAAAGTCTCAAGTTTTAGCAGATTTCGTCGCAGATTTTAATGCAAAGATAATTCCTGAAGTAGAAAAGGAATTACAAATTTTTACTGGAGCTAATCCAGGTACGTGGACTTTATTTACTGATGGCTCTTCAAATGTCAAAGAAGTCGGTTGGGTGTTGTCTTAATCCCACCCTCAGTTGAAAGTATAAGACAAGCAATTAAATGTTACCCTATTACTAACAATGAGGCAAAGTATGAAGCTGTAATTGCAGGTTTGAAACTAGCACGAGAATTCTCCATAGAGAAAATCGTGATTAAAAGTGACTCTCAACCGGTACTCAATCAGATGCAGGGGACTTACACTGCTGGAGAGGCACGAATGCAACAATACTTGGAAAGGCACGAGAACTGGTCAGGCAATTCCAGTAATGGGAGTTCATGCAAATACCCAGGGAAGAAAATGCAGAAGCAGACGTGTTGGATAACCTCGCTTCAGTTGTAGAAGTAATGAATGAAGAAATGCTATTGTAATGCATCTATTTCATTCAGCAGTTGACCAGGATAAGCATGAGGTAAGCTTTAATAATTTAACCTGGGATTGGAGAAACAACATTGTTAATTTTTGCAGTACGGGATCGTACCTGAAGGCAAGAAAGAATCTCAATTGCTACGACGAAAAGTTGCTCATTACTGTCTAATTCGAGATAATTTACATCAAAAAATGTTTGGCGGTCCTTTAGCAAGGTGCCTTGGACCCAATCAAATAGAGTACGTGATGAGAGAAGTACATGAAGGACGTTGCAGAAATCATGCAAGTGGAAGATCTTTGGTTCAAACACTAATCAGGGCAGGATACTACTGGCCAAAAATGGAAGAGTATGCAGAATATTTTGTAGCCAAGTGTGATAAATGTCAATGATATGCCAACAATATGCATCGACCTGCAGAGTTATTACATACAGTTATTTCCCCATGGCCATTTATGAAATGGGTAATGGATATAGTTGGGCCTTTACCACAAGCTAAAGTAAGGGTACAATTAGTGTTAACATATTACTTTTCAAAATGGGTAGAGGCCGGAGCTTTCAAACAGGTACAAGAAAAGGAGGTGAAAGACTTCATTTGGCGAAACATTATATGTTGGTTTGGAGTTCCAAAAGAAATCGTATGTGATAATGGCAAACAATTTATAGGCTCGAAAATCACAAAGTTCTTTCAAAGTTGGCAAATCAAATGAATAACCTCTTCGCCTTACCACCTGTGGAAAATGGAAAAGATGAGTCAACAAATAAGATTATCATCAATAATTTGAAGAAGAGATTAGAAAATCAAAAGGGAATTGGCCTGAATAATTACCAGGAGTGTTATGGGCTTATAGAACCACATAAAAAACAGCCACGGGAGAAACTGCATTTTCCCTTGTGTACAGTTCAGAAGCTTTAATCCCAGTTGAAATAGGATAGCCAAGCACGAGATCCACATTAGCAACTGAAGAGTCAAACGATGAGGAATTAAGAACAAACTTGGATTTACTCGAATAAAGAAGAGAACCAGCTTTAATACGGATGGCAACACAAAAGAAGATCATAGAACGATACTACAAGAGAAAGGCTCACCTCAGGTACTTCAAAATTGGGGGCTTCGTTCTTAAAAAAGGTTTTCCAATCAAGGAAAACAACCGGAGTAGGAAAGTTAAATCCAAATTGGGAAGGACCCTATAAAATTCGAGGTATAGCTGGAAAAGGTGCCTACGAGTTAGAAATCATGGATGGAAAGGTTTTACCCTCGAGTTGGAATGTTGTTCATTTAAAGAAATACTATTTCTGAGCAAACGAAATACCCACAGTCAGGTATCGTTCAATTACGATTTTTATTTTGTTCAGTTAAAATTTTACTAACAATTTTAGATGATAGGCAAAAATCTTGCCCACGCCAAATGATGATATTAGACCTGAAAGACACGCGGAAGTAACATAATATTCGGTCTAGGGTTACAACCTTTTTGATGGAAATATAAAGGGTTAAGCAGTCATCATCTGAATTATATATTCCTCCGAGTCTCGTATTTTTTCCTTTTCAGGAAATGGACCACATAGAAGGAATAATCAAGTGCTCGAGATTTCATACTTCAAAGCTCTAACACTTGGGGGACTACAACATATATATATATATATATATATATATATATATATATATATATATATATATATATATATATATATATATGAAGGCAAAGAAGACTGGAAAAATAAGAATTCAAGTCAAGCCTAAGGTCTACCCAACAAATCGAAAGTTAAGAGCAAAGTCACGAGCCAAAAATGCAAGTTTGATTCAAAAACCTATGAAGAATACACTCTTGGATGTAAATTTCAAAATCTTACAAATGTTTAGGTTAAAGGAAATATTTAGTCATGGGTTGCAAGATATACCCTTAAAATTTGTAAAATCCGTTGTAAAGAAAACAGTTACAAACGAGTTATAGATGATACTTAAATACATGTAAAGTATTATACAATTTGAAAGTTCGAATGATACAAGACTTTCTCAAAGTTATTCAAAGAAACATGTGTGTTCCTATTTCTTCATTCGTATGTTTACACCATTATGAAGTTGAGACGTCTTCTTCATTAAGTGTCATTTATCAAAGGGCCCTCTTTTATAAATCGTGTTTGTTTTAAAAAGTTACGAAGTATTGAAGCATTTTTAATGCATAATAGTAGTACAGAAACTCGAAATAAAATATCATAGAAGTTGAACAAAAAAATTAGAAGATGATATTATAATAACTTGGTTAAAACTAAGTATGAACTTAGTTCCAGCATGAATGTCTTATACTAAAAACCCCAAAACGGACTAGGGGTAAGATTTTCCAAAATATTACCCCCAAATGGGACCAGGGATAAATCTCCAAATGTTCCACCAGTAAAAAAAAGAAATATCACCGAGGGGCAGAATCTGAACCGGTAGGATGAAGAGTGGCATCATCACTAGAAGGAAGAGCAACTTGAGCAGGAGAAGGTTGAACAACAGCCTTACCAGGAGCAATTTCATCACCTTCGGGAATGCCAACCTCAGGTGAACTGGGTCTTTTCAATCGTCTCTCTAGTCTTTGTAATCTCAGCATCTAAGTCAAAGCCTTCCCAGCTTACTTCCATTAACGTTTCGAGGCGAGTGTTCGAAAAAGCCCAGCTAACATCAACAACAGATTTATCCTCAAGGGCCTCATATTCTTTTTCCCATTGCTCAACCTCAGCTCTTAATTCATCCTTCTCATTCAAGGAAGCATCGTAAGAAGCTTGTAGATGGGCAAGAGATCTCTCTAAAAACTGAACCTTGTCTGAGGATACACGAAGATTTTCTTGAGTTTGCATGAGCATTTGAACAAGCTCCCCAAAGTAAGCTTCTTTTTTATTTAGCAAATCCTTTAAGCTCCTAATCTCTTCAGAAGCCTTGGAAAGCTGCTCAACAAATGAAGACTCGAGAAGATTCTTATCTTTGCCCGCCTGATTAGATGAGGCTTTCTCAACCGCTAGTTCCGTTTCCATAACCCTTACTTGCTGCTCTAAGGTGCACTTTTCTTCCTCTAAAACCTCCATCTCAAGTTGAAGACCCTCGAACTGCTCTTTCCAATTGTCCGCCTCACTGTGATAATCATCATCAACTGCTCTGTGTGGACGATCCTTTTCATCATCTTCGTGATTGATCTACACAATGAAAAAAGGAATGTGATACTAGTAAAAGAGAAATCACGTAAAATAAAAAGACAAAGTTTATACCTTCAAAGACGAATGCACAATATCATTCATCCACGTTAAAGATCTGTGACTTTCAAGTTTTGACTTCTCAACTGTGCCAATCAGTGGTTTCGGCCATACATCAGCTTGGCCAAATTTCTTTAAACGATTACCATCTTCAAGAATCTCGATGGTAACTTGTTTCATCGCCCTACTGTTACTAGAGGAACCAACTTCAACATGGGAAGTTGTAACAGTAGGGGCAGTCAAGGAAGTAAGAATAGCCATGGGCAGAGCAGTGGCAGCAGTAACAAGTACGGTAATTGAGGTTCAATTCGAGCAGACGCGGGAAAAGAGGCAAGAGGTGTTTCCTCATAAATAAAGCCAAAAATTTCTTCATCAAACCCACGAGAAAAGAGCTGTTCAGTAGAGTCACGGGTTGCAACAGGCGTCTCTTCATCAGAACTCACTGACGGGCATGGGAACAGAACTAGGAGGGGGAGTAGTTTCGTCATCTGAAATGACCCGTCTCCTAGCTCATGGCTTACGAACCAACAAGCCTTTGTCCCGATCCCCTTCATCTTCAAAGTTCTGTGGTCTATCAACTTTTCTTTTTGATGAAGAACTCAAGATTATCTCTTTAGCCTTTGATAGAGAGAGTCTGGAAGAAGTGATTGATGCAGCACTCACACCCCGAATGGGAAATCCTAACAAAGAAAGGGGTTAATAAGTTCCAAAATAAACATGGAAGTAAGGAAGAAAGTGAAAGATAAAGTTACTGTGAATCTTCACTTTCCATCCAAATCTGTTTGAAAGGTATTTCCAGGACCTTTCTTCTATAGGAGCAACTACTAACAATTTTTCTACCCAACCACGGAAATCAGGAATGTCCTCAATAGTTCCCATGGTTGCTAAAAAAGAAAAGTAAAACAGTTACGAGATTACAAGTTCTTCACAAAAAAAAAAGATTGAAAGAAAGACTTATGTGCAAAGTTCCACTTCTCAGGGAAGGGCATGTTCTCTTCACCTACTAACCCACTTGTAGGAGTAGCAACAAATCAGGCATACCAGTCACGATCTTTATCGTCTTCAGGGCTAACCAAAACCCTTTTACTCCTCGCAACGAGAGTAAAAACCCCATGACGGAATAATTTGGAAGAGTAAATATGAATCAAATGGTAAAAGGTGAAGGGCAAAGAAGCCAGATTTGACAAGTATCTAAGTGTCACGACCCCACATCCTAACAGGCCGTGATGGCACCTATCGTGGAACTAGGCTAGCCAACCATCACATTACTATGCTTTTGTTCAATTATAAGAGTTCACAATTCAATAATAAGCATGCAACCATAACATCAAATAATATAATTAAGTCTTAGCGTTCCCATATTAGCCTAAATAAACCTCCCAAGAACTGGAGTCAATAGTCATGAGCATCTAAGAATAAATAAATCTAACTCTACTAAAACTATAATATATGTCTCTGAATCAAATGCTAAAATTAAATAAGGAAGGGAAGTGGAGAAGTTGTGGACGCTGGACAGCTACCTCGAAATCCCGTGAAATGCTGCTATCGAACCTGCATCAACTACTGTTGCAATCTAGTACCTGGATCAGTGCACAGAGGCACAGGAAGTCTTTATGAGTACGCCAACTCAGTAGTAATGAAAATAAATCACAGGATGAGAAATATGAAGCACACATTACAGATACACAATTTCACAAAAACCAGTAAAACACCAAGTCACCATGTAGTATTCATCAAATAATAAGTTCAAAATCAGTTTCCAGAAATCCCTTGAAAACAAGTGCAATATTAGTATATCTCAGTAAAACCAGTTTGAAAACGAAGTAAATCATAGTTCGAAAGCTTAGTAAAATCATCACAATCTTCCCTCGGGCCAAATTCATTTCTCATAACAGTTTCCCTCAGGCATTCTCTCAATCACTAAGTATCGATCATCACTCAGTATCAATCATCACTCAGTATCAGCCCCGCGGGCAATCATCATCACTAAATCGGTACCGGCGCTCACTAGGGGTGTGTACAGACTCCGGAGGGGCTCCTACAGCCCAAGCACAATAATAACATAAGGCCTGAAAGCCTCCTCACCACTCTCCTTAGGCCTGAAAGCCTCCTCACCACTCTCCTTAGGCCTGAAAGCCTCCTCACCACACTCCTGAGGCCAGAAAGCCTCCTCACCACACTCTTGAGGCCTGAAAGCCTCCTCACCACACTCCTGAGGCCTGAAAGCCTCCTCAGCACTCAGTCAGACACTCTCAATTTGCCCTTAGGCCATAAATATATCGGGTTCTCGACCTAAAACAGTGTTTTATTTTTGAATAAATAGTATCAAAATACTCTGAGTGTCAAAACAATTTATCAAGAAAAGACTGAGTGTAAAATCATAGCATATCATTGAGGAAAATATAGTAAACACAACCCCCAAGGGGTAAACAGATCGACACAAGGCCCCAAACATGGCTTACAGCCCAAAAACATATCATAATATGTAAATACTAATTAAGAAAATGCTTAAAAATCGGTTTCGCAACTCAATAGTTTCCTAAATAGGAAAGATGTTTCCAAAGTTTCCACCTTTTTATTTCAAAACCCGTGAAAGGGTGCATAGTCCGGGGTTTCATACCATCAGGACAGGATTTAAAGACATTACTTACCTCAAAACTAGCCCGATACTACTTCGCAATGCATTTGCCTTTCGAATCAAATTCTGGATGCTCCAAATCTACTAGGTTTAGATTTTTATCATCAATATGTGCTTAAGGAACAATTTCCAATCGAAAGATATCAAATTTAACCCAAAAATCCGTAACCAGTCAAAACCCGACCCCCGGGCCCGCGTCCCGAAACTCAGAAAATTTTATACAAAAGTGTTATTCGTCCACTCATGAGCCCGTACATATAAAGAACACCAAAATCGGAGTTCGCTTGACCTCTCAAATCGACCCTTAAAGGTCTCATAATCTCAAGCGTTAAAACCCAATTTTTCTACTGCTTTTCCATGAATTTACACTGGTTTTATGTTCTATAATCATCAGTAATCGAGTTTTAATGATCAAAACACTTACCTCTATGAAGAACAAGGATTTCCCCCTTCAAAAATCGCCTCAAAAGCTCTTTTCCGTATAACAATGGTGTAAAAATATGTTTAGGTCGCGGAAGGGTTATTTAAATATGCCCAGTGATTTTACTCTCCGCGCACAGTGTTCCTCCATTTGACCTCCGCGATCGCAGACCAAGGCACGCGATCGCGCAGTGCATTTCTCACACCCCCACGCACCTGACCCTGTGCGATCGCACTAAACCCCACGCGATCGCACTGCTTAGGCTCTTTCTACTCTGCGATCGCACCTTCTCCCCCGCGATCACACAGAGTAATTTGTGCCTGCCCAAAATAACTCACCGCGATCGCATCACTTCCCCCGCGATCGCAATGAAGAAAATTGTTGTGTGCAAAAACCAGAAAAACAGCAATTGATCTAAGTCCAAATGAGTCCGTTGACCACCCGGAATCAATCCCGAGCCCCTCGGGACCCCAAACAACTATACCAACACATCACATATGATCATTAAAACTTAGTTTCACTCTCAAAACACTAAAAATAACATCAAAACTCCAAAATCACATCGGATTCAAGCCTAAGAACTTTGAAATTTCTAAAATCCACCAACGATGCCGAAACTATTCAAAACAACTCTAATTGACCTGAAATTTTGCAGACACATCAAAAATGACATTACCAACCTGTTCCAACTGCCGAAATTCCATTCCGACCCCGATATCCTATTTTCCACTGCCGACCGGGAATCTCCAAAAACTAACTTTCGCCAATTCAAGCCTAACTCTACACCGGACATCACAAAATTATTCTGGACACACTCCCAAGTCCCAAATCACTAAAGAAGCTATCCGAGCCATAAAATCCGCATTCTGAGGTCGTTTACCAATAAGTCAACTCTCAGTTGACTTTTCCCACTTTAAGGCTATTTTTAAAGACTGAATGACTAAACTCTCATTACAACCATTCTGATTTCAAGCCTACCAACTCTAACACATCAATAACAGTATAACCAACCTATAACAAGGCAATAACAATAATTATAATGCAGGTTCTACGTAACGAGAGACCGGGGCGTTACATTCTCCCCCTCTTAAACAAACTTTCGTTCTCGAACGTGCCTAGAGTTGTTCCAAACACCACCAAAATTCTGTGTAACCTACCATGCACATATTCGGAGGTGATCTCACATCACCCTACCCATGTAGGTCTGATAACTCAACATAACTGAAATTTTATTATCAAATCTTGACCCATAAACCTTACAACTACATTTTCACTTCTGAATCAATTTACAAGATCAAAATCCCACAACTATAAACTGAATAAGTCTGAGCACACTGTAACAAGTCATATTCGTAACCCAAGATGAAATACCATGATCCACTGCATGACTCAAGCACTCGTGGCGATAACTCCTACTCACAATAGTTACTTATAACAACCCAATACCGGTAAATAACCTCTTATCAAGCAAAGCCTCGTTCTACCCCTTTCATATACTGCCAATGATGAAAGGAACATGCAGGAACTAGTAACCATTCATCCGATCAGCATCAATACCACTATACCGTCCAGAGCCATAACTTGTGCAACTCGTGCACTCAATAACAACATCCCAAAAGCTCAATTTATAAAATAAAGAAGACTCACACGAGAGGACTATCCTGTCATTTCTCTTGCCATTACCATATCATGCTAAAAGCCTGATACACCTCGTGAAACCATATCACACAAATCCGACACCAAGGATCATACTTCTACCTAACTGAGCTGCAAAGCATGATCCCATCCAACCGCTGGACCACATGACACACTCTAAGCCACCTTGCTCAAAATCAATAACCATGCGAAATTTGACATCAATTACTTAAAGTGCATTGCCATAACCACGGGGGAAGTCGGGAGATACCCTGCCACCCGAACTAGAAAGAGCATAACCAATACGTCTCAATGTTGCAACACCCTATTACTTACCTTACTCATATCTCGCTATCAAGCCCAGATAGAACTGCACCCTATGCACAGGTAACCAACAATCACAACTCCTCGAAATACCGAAATGTAACTCATAGATCACTCCAAAACACGAATAAACTCAGTGGCAGTCGAATGGTACACCCCTCAACAAATAGCAATTCGGAGTCAACCGACTCAGTGTAAAACACACACCCATATTGGCCTACCAATAATTATATTCTAAATCAACTCTGGTCATCCACAACAGGTAGAGAACTCTCCAAAGGTTCATAATGACTTAATCATGACCAATACTAACACCTGACTAGCTTTGCTCGCATCCTCGTAGTTCACAACTACAAAATAATTTGTTCATGAAAACCCCCAGTCTGAAAATCCATGAGGCGCACCAATTACCATATCTGATCCCAATTCCACCACTCAAATATATAACATGCCCCTGATACTCAATCATTCCACGAGGGATACCCCTAAAATTCTTCCGTGACACCAAGCAACCTTGAATATCAGCAGTCGATCCAACAAGAGAGCGTCGTAACACCAATGAAGCACCTTTACTCAAACACATTGCCTTAACCCATTGTACTTTATGAATGTATACTCTCATCCAGCCACCCAATAGTGGTATCCTTCACCTAATCATCTGAAACTGCCAGTTCTGACCTTCGTTCCAAAAATGAACCGTGACCTCACATATGCCACTCTCCACTATACACAAAATACCGCATACGCCATGCAATCCTATGATAAATATGAGAACTTCATGCTCCCTTCCTAGCCACAAACAACTACGTACCCAACTAGCCAAGAACTTTCCATTGATCCCATTTAGAAGCAAAATCACTATACATCACATGGCCCTCACGCCGGTAGAATTATACATCTCCAACCGTGGTAGAAATCATCAAGAACTCCTGAATCACATTTTTACAACACCAACCCGTCAGGACTGAATCCTTCTAACTCAACCAAGCTACGCATGCCACCAAATTCCAAGGAGAATTTCTAAGAAAACACATGTAACAACTCATTACCTTATAAACACCCAAAGAACTAACCATATCTCTTTTCATGTCGATCCGACGTACTACCAAGTTGTCCTATTTATCCAAGTTCCTTCTGAATTACCTTCGAATTGATACTTCTTCTTGCCATAATACCGCAATTCTCAATCCCGACTCACCGTACGAAATCCGAGCATAAAAATATATTGTCTAAGGCTCATAAGCCGCTGAATACTCCCTCAATTATCCCCAAATGCACCACATTAGAAATACTTACCCTAAAGAGACTTCCTACGAATTTAAAGTCATTACATTCACTTTCCTGATACTGATGGATAGAATCCATGATAATGCAAATACACCACAAGCCTTGACACCTTCCCCGTAAATCTCAGTTCTA
>ML298449.1:0-13066 GCA_005239495.1 Nicotiana undulata | reverse complement strand
CACTCATACATTGCACGCTCTACACTTACCAGTATAACTCCATCATTCAATGAATTCCACTATCCTTAAAGTACATTACAACTTGTATTGAAGAAATTTCCATCACTCGAGTCCTTCAATACTCATAACTCGAAGCCATATTCTAACTCAATACAGAAGTCAATTAATCAATGGTTCTTGCCACATCTCCCGCCAATTCATTTTGGTCACAATCAAACAACCTGAATACATGTAACTATTAATCACACTCACCACGTAGTCATCTAGTCACAAAGTTCCATCAATAAGGACACTAACGGACATATAACTCCCCAAATACGAGTGCTCACACAAACAAAATCTCAGCACTCAAGCCACAGACAAAATCCGGCCTCAAGTCCTTCCGAATGGCCCATTATTAACATTTTAAAAATCACATCTCACCCATGGAAGTCACAAGTCGACGACGCACAACTGATACCAAGCGCTCGGGTGCGCATTCGAATACATGAAAGGAATTCAAAGAGTTACGCTTTTGGCTGAATAAATGGATTCGCACGATAAGAATTCAAGAATGTGGAATATTTCCTAAGGTTCTGCAGCCTCTCGAAGATAAGTACAGACGTTTCCATAACGATCCGCAAGACTCTGCTAAACCTTCTCATGACCGTTGAGTCCTATGCAACCTAGAGCTCTGATACCAACTTGTCACGACCCCAAATCCTAACAGGCCGTGATGGCGCCTATCGTGGAACTAGGCTAGACAACCATCACATTACTATGCTTTTGTTCAATTATAAGAGTTCACAATTCAATAATAAGCATGCAACCATAGCATCAAATAATATAATTAAGTCTTAGCGTTCCCATATTAGCCTAAACAAACCTTCCAAGTACTGGAGTCAATAGTCATGAGCATCTAAGAATAAATAAATCTAACTCTGCTAAAACTATAATATATGTCTCTGAATAAAATGCTAAAACTAAATAAGGAAGGAAAGTGGAGAAGCAGTGGACGCTGGACTGCTACCTCGAAATCCCCTGAAATGTTGCTATCGAACCTGCGTCAGCTACTGTTGCGAGCTAGTACCTGGATCTATGCACAGAGGCACAAGGAGTCTTTATGAGTACGCCAACTCAGTAGTAATGAAAATAAATCACACGATGAGAAATATGAAGCACACATTACAGATACACAATTTCACAAAAACCAGTAAAACACCAAGTCACCATGTAGTATTCATCAAATAATAAGTTCGAAATCAGTTTCCAGAAATCCCTTGAAAACAAGTGCAATATCAGTATATCTCAGTAAAACCAGTTTGAAAACGAAGTAAATCATAGTTCGAAAGCTTAGTAAATTCATCACAATCTGCCCTCGGGCCAAAATCATTTCTCATAACAGTTGCCCTCAGGCATTCTCTCAATCACTCACTATCAATCATCACTCAGTATCAGCCCCCCGGGCAATCATCATCACTCAATCGATACCGGCACTCACTAGGGGTGTGTACAGACTCCGGAGGGGCTCCTACAGCCCAAGCGCAATAATAACATAAGGCCTAAAAGCCTCCTCACCACTCTCCTTAGGCCTGAAAGCCTCCTCACCACACTCATGAGACCTGAAAGCCTCCTCACCACACTCCTGAGGCCTGAAAGCCTCCTCACCACACTCCTGAGGCCTGAAAGCCTCCTCACCACACTCTTGAGGCCTGAAAGCCTCCTCACCACTCAGTGAGACACTCTCAATTTTCCTTTAGGCCATAAATATATCGGATTCTCGACGCAACAGTGTTTCAGTTTTGAATAAATAGTATCAAAATACTCTGAGTGTCAAAATAACTTATCAGGAAAAGACTGAGTGTAAAATCATAGTATATCAGTGAGGAAAATATAGTAAACACAATCCCCAAGGGGTAAACAGATCGGCACAAGGCCCCAAACATGGCTTATAGCCCAAAAACATATCATAATATATAAATACTAATTAAGAAAAGACTTAAAAATTGGATTCGCAACTCAATAGTCGCCTAAATAGGAAATATGTTTCCAAAGTTTCCACCTTTTCATTTCAAAACCCGTGAAAGGGTGCATAGTCCGGGGTTTCATACCCTCAGGACAGGATTTAAAGACATTACTTACCTCAAAACTAGCCGAAACTACTTCGCAATCTGTTTGCCTTTCGAATCAACTTCCGGATGCTCCAAATCTACCAAGTTCAGATTTTTATCATCAATATGTGCTTAAGGAACAATTTCCAATCGAAAGATATCAAATTTAACCCAAAAATCCGTAATCGGTCAAAACTTGACCCCCAGGCCCGCGTCCTGAAACTCAGATATTTCTATACAAATGTATTCTTCGTCCACTCACGAGTGCGTACATATAAAGAACACCAAAATCAGAGTTCGTTTGACCCTTCAAATCAACCTTAAAGGTCTCATAATCTCAAGCCCTAAAACCCAATTTTTCTACTGATTTTTCATGAATTTACACTGGTTTTATGTCCTATAATCATCCGTAATTGAGTTTTAATGATCAAAACACTTACCTCTATGAAGAACAAGGATTTTCCCCTTCAAAAATTGCCTCAAAAGCTCTTTTCCGTATAACAATGGTGTAAAAATATGTTTAGGTCGCGGAAGGGTTATTTAAATATGCCCAATGATTTTACTCTCCGCGATTGCGGTCAAACCCANTTTCTCACACCCACACGCGCCTAACCCTGTGCGATCGCACTGCTTGGGCTCCTTCTACTCTGCGATCGCACCTTCTCCCCCGCGATCGCACAGAGTAATTTGTGCGTGACCAAAATAACTCACCGCGATCGCAGTGAAGAAAATTGTTGTGTGCAAAAACCAGAAAAACAACAATTGATCTAAGTCGAAATATGTCTGTTGACCACCCGGAATCAATCCCGAGCCCCTCGGGACCCCAACCAACTATACCAACATATCACATATGATCATTCAAACTTAGTTGCACTCTCACAACACTAAAAATAACATCAAAACTCCAAAATCACATCGGATTCAAGCCTAAGAACTTTAAAAATTTTAAAATCCACCAACGATGCCGAAACTATTCAAAACAACTCCGATTGACCTGAAATTTTGCAGACACATCAAAAATAACATTACCAACCTGTTCCAACTGCCGAAATTCTATTTCGACCCGATAGCCTATTTTTCACTGCCGACCGGGAATCTCCAAAAATTAACTTTCGCCAATTCAAGCTTAATTCTACACCGGATATCACAAAATTATTTCGGACACACTCTCAAGTCCCAAATCACCTAACGAAGCTATCTGAGCCATAAAATCCGCATTCCGAAGTCGTTTACCAATAAGTCAACTCTCAGTTGACTTTTCCCACTTTAAGGTTATTTTTAAAGACTGAATGACTAAACTCTCATTACAACCATTCTGATTTCAAGCCTACTAACTCTAACACATCAATAACAATATAACCAACCTATAACAAGGCAATAACAACAATTATAATGCAGGTTCTACGTAACGACAGACCGGGTCGTTACACTAAGGCATGCCACAACCCTCCATATAATAGGACCAATCTGTCCTAAACACACATCGAAGAAACGCAAAACTCAATAATAACTGGGTCAATAGGTGGCCTAAAACATAATGTGAAGGGATACGTATACAAAAAAGAAAAACCAGCTTTAAAGGAAGTGATCCTTTGATTTTCATTGGGGACCAGAATCGGGAAGTCAAATTTCCAATAGCAATCTTTCCGCACAATGAAACTAAATCCTCAGTAATCCGGGAAGGGTAAACATCATCACGATTGTGAGAAGTCATGGAAGTAACCTGATTTTTAATTAATTCTCTATCAGTGACAAAGGAAAGTTCAAGGGGAATAATCTCGTCGACAGTAGGTTGACGAAGAGGTTCACTAGAATCCTTACTTCTAGCGGAAGATCTATGTGAAGAAGAAGCCCTAGTCCTAGAAGATGATGGAGGAGTAGTATTGGGTTGAGAAAAAGAACCACGTACAGACACTGACCCTTAACTATGTAACCTACCACCTCTTCTTTATCTAATTCTTTGATTAAACATGAGCTATCTTTATCTAAGCAAACATATGTTTTCAGCAGAATTTACTGGAATCATTGTCTCTGTGTAGAATAAAATACATACCTTTATCAATTTTCAATTCAAAAAGTAGCTATGCATCCTCCAATTTTTGCTCACTTCTGATTGTAAAGAAAGCTGATTAAAGCATGTAGGTATATTGGTTTGAATAAATAAGTGTGTTTCTGGTTTTTATTTTTGTTCATGGAATGTCGTTCCCATATTCAACAGAGTACGCCTATCCCCGCGCCTCTGAACTCCCTTCAAGAATTTACTAAAATACTCCTATAAAATACTGTACAAAAGTAGCTTTGATATTGCCGTGCAGCTTCTTTATCGAAGCGAATCTATATAATAAGCAAGATTACAGAATGCGAGTAAAATACATGTAGTCAGGGCACCTTTGCGGTTTGACTATTACGCTTATTTTAAGGTTATTGTTTGCCAATGCTTCTAAAATCCAAATAATATTTGGCCATGTTTTTAAAAAATATTTATTTTTTTCAAAAGCATTTTGCAAAAAGTATACTTAAAACTTTTTTCTTTTTTTAGCTTCTCAAAAGCTTTTTTAGCTTCTACTGAAATATATTTTTTTTTCTAAAAGCTTGGCCAAATAACTTTGAGAAAAAGGCATTTTTGGCAACAAAAAAGAAAAAGAAGAAGTAATTTTAAAAATACAAAAAAAAGCTTAGCCAAACATGCTATAAGTCACCAAGACGTCAAATGGAATCAAACGGCAGCTTAAGGAAGTTTTCCTTTAAACAAAAACGTGGAAAACTAGACACACATATGAGAGAGGGGGGGAGGGGGGGGCTCTTATACATTTTTCCGTTTAAAACTAGACACACATCAAAGTTCTACTCATTCGGGCATCTTTCTCTCATAATGCAGCACATGAAACTATAAACTTCCATAATTTACCAGACTTTGATTAACAAGAACAACCGAATTGGGAGAAATCATGTCATCCTGATTGAGTTTGCTGATGAGGAGCAAAAGGAAAACGTAGTACTGGATCCAAAGCAAATTCAATCAAAAGATAAAAGGGAAGTAGAAAATTCGTCCTTAATAAATGCAAAAACAACCAACACACTAAATTCATCAAAGGTCTGCCCTGCACAGACGGAATACACTACTAGAACACAGTGCCACTAATCTCAACCACAACACTTGATATGTAGCATCCACCTCCAAATCAAACACAATTATTAAACTACTTACTACTTACTCCCCTTTTACATCCAACATTATTTATAAAATAAAAAAAAAGGCAGGTAGCTAAGTAGAAGCTACATTAGCTCACATGTTGTAAATATTGAGGCATCCTTAAACTATATCCTACTATGCACAATTTCCTTTCTACAGAAAACTTGCTAATTATTTACATTTCGCCGCACATGCATGATAGTGTTAGTGACACCTTAACTAAAACCCACGATTAGTCAGCGCTCCTGCACAGTACCCTCCTGATATCAGATTTCTGATCTGCACTTAGCCTTGATGGGAATTTAATGTCAAACTTGATCTTCAAATTTCCTTTCTTGCCACGTTCCTTTGATATTGGCATTCCTTCATTTGGGATTATATGCTCATGTCCTGGTTTAACAATATCTGTGATTGGTATTGTGAGTTCCCGTCCATCCAAAGTGATCAAGCTTATAGTTTTCCCAGTAAGAGCATCTAGTAAAGAAATTTTCTGATTGATCACTAGATCATTTCCATCCCTCTTGAAGACAGCATGCGGCTTTTCATCTATCACAAAAATAAGATCACCGGGAGTAGCTCCAGGCTCATAGTTTCCTTTCTCTGGGAAAGTGATTTTTGTGCCTTTCTTCCAACCAGGCTTGATGTGTATCGCTAAGACCTCTTCAACAGTTGTAGGCTTACTGCAAAAGAAATTCGCACATGGAACAAATAGGACCGGGGGTTAGAGCAACTGAGTGCGAAATGATTGAGTGAAACTTCTTAATTTGATAAATTCATGGCTTGTAATCCACATATTCACAGAACTTTGTTGTCATATCTGTCATTGCTTTGCTACCCACAACTTCACCCTGTCCCTTCAGAAAAGAACTATTGCATTCAATAGCTAAATTTTTTGCCTCCCATTGACTGTAGTTTTTATAATAAGTTTTATTGCACCAGAGAATCGAAACAATGAGTGTGATCAATCCACATCACTAGGTGATCATAAGCTTTCTGTAAAGAAAATGGACATGGGGGTTGATGAGGGTTTTCGAAGACCATACAAGAAGACAACAACCGATTACTCTCAAGTCTTAACCATGTGGGGCAATCAATACCCCTGCACATTAAGAACTGGACATTTGGAGCATAGGCAATACAACATTGTAACACAACATTGCAAAAATAATGATAGGTTTGACTTTGACACAATGTAAGTAGTAAATGGAACTTTTGCCTAACTCAACCCTAGAAGTTAGTTTATGAGGTGAAATTTGCCCAAGACTATATAAGGAGAGAACAACTCATTCCCTCAACTATAATGGGACAATTAATTTTTTGCATAAGGGAATCGCAACATTCAGGAGATTAGTCTACCTCCCAGGTGACCATAAATAAGCATTTAGCAGCAGTGACTTTGATATAAATCTGCAAATCGGGCAGGGTTTAGGAGCTTCTGATCCCTAATAGAAAGAATAGCCGTGAACAATCACGTATTTTTCAACCTTCTAGACTATTCAGTAACAAACAAATGTGATTCTGTTATTTTACCAAGGGATGATGTGTGAAAGAACAAGGTCAATAAATATCCAATACACTCAATTAGCTAAAAAAACATTTGGTCAAAATGCATTTAAGGCATTATTGCAGATATTTCTGTAAGTGATGGACACAAAAACAATTTTGTAGTAGGTTGACGGCTAGTATAAAACTAGTTAAGTTGTAATGAGCTTGTTTATATATTTGTACTTTAGTAGAAACTGCAGAGAACCTCATGTATCAGCAAACCCAATTATTGAGTAATGGATCGCAATGAAACAGGTGCAATCGAATGAAATGGGTATTGATCATGTAGCCAGCCTCAACTATTTAGTGAAAATAGTTTCTCAACCACTAAAATCCAAAAATATGAAGTTAGTAACTTTACCTAAGTCAGTTTGATCTTTGGACAAAACTTGACACTAAAATAGGATAATGTTAGTACTTAGTACTTCATCCTCAACTTCTTTCTAATAGTTTAGTGCAACACCAAGGTGTTCTAACCTTTCTGCCAGCTCAAAGCATATTCTTAATAGCTATGTCAAAAAAGATTAATACACATTGGGATGTCAAAGAGCTATCAAGCATTTACCATACTCCACCAAGGAGGTGGTTTGAAAACAGAATCAGTGGAAACTTTATCTGTTGAGCCAGGTAGCAGAGTTAAAACTATTACAGCAAATGTATTACATAATTATACAGTTTGGCCACTAAGCAGCGTGAATCTTGACCATTAACAGTTATAAATCTATGATCGTCGAGGCATTTAAGACTTCTGTTCCGCTGAAAAACTATAACATAACATCTCATTTCCTATCCTCCACACAGATAAAAAAATCAAAACTCCTGATTTCGATGCTATCAAATTTTTGTATCCTATTTCAGCAATTTAATGGTAAACCAACGAAGATTTGTCCCAGCAACAGTACAATTTTGATTCCAAAAGCATATCAAAGCGCAAATGCAAACTTCAACAACCTCGGTCAGCACGTCAGGAGAAAGGAAGTTACTTTTTGCTTCAAGAAATGAAAATTGACTAAAAATAAACAAAGCGGGGTTACACTAAAAAAAATATTCTCATTCTCCCAGACCATCAAGAAAGTTAAAAATAGTACTTTGCTTCCTTTGTCCTGATTTATGTGATACCTTTTGTATTTTAGTATATCCTAAAAAAATACTGTAATATATTCTTATATTTAAAAATAATTAAACTTTAAAAGTTTCATTTTATCTAGATTTATAGCTGCACAAATATCTATAGCTTTTTTTAAATCACAAATGTCACAAACATTTTCTTTTTCTAAATTTCGTGTCCATTCAAACAACATTTCATAAAATGGAGAGAGTAGCAAATTTGATAAAACAAAATTGTGCAAATTACGCAATTGACGATGACGTAAAACGCAATATACTTGTAATTATACGTTTAATTTAAGGTATACCTACCCAGAGTCATTCAGAAGAATCCGTGAGATCTTCATTTTCCTTCTAGATCCTTTGTAAAGCTCCTCCAAGCTGCACGGCAGTTTATTCTCCACCGGCGCCGCCTTCCGACCGACTCCGGCACCGGAATTACTATCCGATCCACCGAAAAACTCAGCAAAAATAGCCTCCGCATCACGCGTATTGAACCTAAACCCTCTGGCGTTACTACCAGCACTAGTCGGCGACGCCGAAGCAAATTGACCGGATTTCAATGCATCATCACCGTACACGTCATAGATCTGACGCTTCTGAGGATCACTAAGCACATCATACGCTTCAGAAATCTGCTTGAATTTTGCTTCTGCTTCTTTTTTGTTCTGACTGTTCTTATCTGGATGCCATTTCATAGCTAATCGCTTGTACGATCTCTTTAAATCTTCTTCACTTGCATTCCGAGATACTTTCAGTACGTTATAGTAATCAAGTCCCATTGTTTTGACGCAAAACGAAGCTTCTAGAATTTAGACGTGTTTTCTCTGTGTGTGTGTTATTATTTAGGAAATGCGAGTTTGAATGTTCTGGCGGATGTTGAAAGGATAGACAGGCGTTGAGGAAACGCCGGCGAGTTGGCTCAGTCGTCAACGATGTGGTGAACGTGAAATGCGCAGGGTAGAGGAAATGGTGGATGTTGAGCTAAGATACGCAGAGTGGGTGAAGAGGAGAGGGATTTTAATATTCGGACTTTGTTAAGATGACTGCGCTGTTACAGAATGATAGTGACTACTACTACTAGCTCAAAGGGATAAGCAGCAACTGACACAAAAAGAAGAGATAAAAAAAGATTAAATGGCCGTTAACGCAACCGATCTTCTTTTCTATACGAATTTCTAAGAAAATCTTTGCTTTTATTACTTTTTCGTCTTAATTTAAGTGGTATATTTTAACAAGGTATTCATAAAAACTCGAAAAATTGAACCAATAGAAAATCAAATCAAATCGATGAAAAAACGATACATTGACTGGATGAGTCCTAGCAAAAGAATTATTAAGTCAGAACTCATTGGTTGACTGTATCATTAACCAACCTTTTTTTTTTGGGTATGTGTTTATGTTAGTTTGGTTTTGGTTTTGAATTTTAAAAACCGATCAAGTTTGGTTTGATTTTGGTTTAAATAAAAAAATAGCAGAAAAAACAGAACCAAATCAACTATAAAAGTAGTTATTTAAATTCATTATTACACCTATATATGTGTGTGTATTTTATAAAAAATTTAAAATTGTATGGTACATATTAGTCGTTTTTATTTTTAGACTAGTTATTTGCTATTATAATAATCAAATATTTTGCTTTTACATTCTTGTTTGATTCGTCTTTTTTTTACGCTAAGTACAAGAATTTATTTCATGCTAAATACTCAATTTTTAATTGAGTAATTATTATATCACTATTTGATTGAATTATCATCAATATCTCTTGATAAATGATAGATTTCTCAAAGAGAAATTAGTTTGATAGTGTTACGTTGAAAATATAGTTGTCGGAATATATGTTCGGTATTTTATGCCTCGTATTTAAGGGGGGGGGGGGGGGGGGGGGGACGCAAGTAACCGAAAATATCGAAAAACTGACAAAACCAGACCGATAAAAAACTGACTTAATTGGTTTGATTTGGTTACAATATTTGAAGAACCGACTTACTTGATTTTATTTCTTTTTAGGGAAAAACCGATCCATGCCGAACCATGAACACCCCTAATTTAATAGAGTATAAACGTTAAATTATTTAATCGTGTGATGCGAAAGATATTTTATAAACAAAAAAAATTGAATTAAAAACTAACACATAAAATCACCAAAATTAATAATCTAAAACACTTGAAAAATGACATTAGTAAAATCTCTATGACGCTCCAAACATTGATAATGCCACATAAAAGAAAACATTCGATTTTCTTTTCATTTATATTTTAATTTTTGTATGATATTAGCCTAAAAATGAATATAAAAAGGTGAATGAACAGGAACGAATCATATAATTGATCCCAACTTATCTAAAATTTGTGCGTTGTTATTATTGTTGTGAAAGATATAATTCGAAATAGTTCATAAAGGAAATTTATCAATTGACCCTCGATAGGAAAGTATGAAAGTCGAGAATTAGGGTGGAAGGTTGACAGTTGACCTTTAATAGTACCAGTAGTACTAGTATTATTTTTATATTTTTCTTACTTAAAATTTTTATTGTTCTTTGAGCCGAGATTCTATCAGAAACGACATCTCTACCTTCACAAGGTAGGAGTAAAGTCAGCGTACATATTACCTTTCGCAGACTTTACCTGTAAGACTATAATGGATTTGTAATTATTATTATTATTGTTGTTATCGGTTGGTCTGTCGTGGAATTAATAAAGATGCCCAAAAAAAATTCAAGTTTAGCAAAAAATAATTATGTAAATAAAATATCTTCCATTTTTCTTTTTTTTTTTGGTGAAATAAGTTTCTCCTTGCATAGCCAAGTGTAAGGCTGTGGCAGACAGTCCCAGTAACATGTCGTGGCGCAATCTAATCGGGTACCAAATGGCTTTGATGAAGGGGCTGTTTGTTGGCAAGCTAGTGGGCGAAGAGAACGTGCAGGTGAGTAAAGAGAGGGACCCACTAGTATCTTCGGTTGGAAATGGAATAGTGTGTGGTAACAGAATCTGCTTTGGCGTCGCTGTATTGCAATTTGGCAACTTGACGGCGGAGCGTATACGACAACGTATTGTGTGAACTCCGTTTGAATATTGATATTTGGACCTATTCATGGAAGTGTGGCCCATAATCAAGATAAAACAGTGTTTGGTTTAAATTGAGTTGGCCCAATTAAATTATATTGTTGGCCCACTTACCAGAGGTCCCTTTACAATTTCTAATGAGATGTAACCACGCCCAAGGTAACGCCAATACTCAATTATTAGACCACATGATTTGAAGGGAAAAGGAAGGGGGGGGGGGGGGGGAGAGAGAGAGAGAGCGCATGATTTGCAACTGGAACTATTAAAAGGCTTTTCTATCCAAGTTATTAAAATTTTGGTAAATCAGAAGGAATATATGATGTAAGTTTTTTATTAGATTGATAAAATGGAGAATTAACCCAAATGGCGCACATTTAAGGCAGAATATATGTATAATTCATTTATCATAAGTGTATAATTAATGTATAATCTGCGTATATCGGCTTGAAAAAGTAAACAATAAATCTGACTGGCTATTTATATAAAACCCCAATATTCATCATGTATACGAAAAACATTTCAGCCATAAAATATTTCAATAGAGATCTGAAAATCACTCGGTCGTTCAACTGCTAAACAAACATATATTGCATTACGGGAAAACTTATCCATAACTCTAGTATATTGAACCAATTAATTTTGTATCTTATGTGCCAATAAAAAACAAAATGACACGAACCCGAATAAATGGAAAATACTGGGTTTGGTTTCCTTAAATTTTCTAGACACCGAACTAAATCAACTCATGAGTACCCATATTGGTTTTAGTCTATCTTTTGTGTATATACAAAATTTGTGACCAAAGAAATGGTTATATGATAAAAGTTTTTAATATCTTACAATAAAATGAAAATTTTAAGCACAAACAAAATTAAAATTTTTTCCGTTCCCACCTTCAAAAAAAATGGTCACTTATTAATATACCGTCAAGACTTAATATCAGCACAACTATTCTATTAGTTTGTGGATATTAGTCATTTATTTATAAGTCTTTAATAAGGAAAAGTGTGCTGTAATTCTCTAAGCTCATTTTTCGTCATAATAGCATTTCAGGTTAATAAAACCCGCGGTAGTGTCGGGCTGGCAACAAAATTCGGGGAAGTGTACGATTGACCACTAATAACATATGTATTTATTTTTAAGTTAATGTTTAAAATATTTTTAGTCTTTAACCACTGCTCTAATAAACTATACCTGCCAGGACGAAAACACCCTTCTGCTCATAAAGTTCAGGACCAAGTGTCCTTAACTTTTGAACTAGTAACTCTAAGTTCAGGACTACATATCCTTAACTTTTGAACTTGTAACTCTAAGTACAGGACTTCAGGACTACATGTTCTTAACTTTTGAACTTGGAACTCGAAGTTCAGGACCACCTGTCCTTAATTTATGTGCTTGTAACTCTAAGTTAAAGACTACTTGTCCTTAACTTTTGAACTTGTAACTCTAAGTACAGGACTTCAGGACTACATGTTCTTAACTTTTGAACTTGGAACTCGAAGTTCAGGACCACCTGTCCTTAATTTATGTGCTTGTAACTCTAAGTTAAAGACTACTTGTCCTTAACTTTTGAACTTGTAAGTCTAAGTTCACGACCTATTTCCCTTAGCTTTTGAGCTTGTTAGTCTAAGTTCAGGACCAAGTGTCCTTAACTTTTGAACTTGTTAGTCTAAGTTCAGGACCTATTATCCTTAACTTTTGAGCTTGTTAGTCTAAGTTAAGGACCTATTATCCTTAACTTTTGGGCTTCTTAGCATAAGTTCAGGAGCTATTATCCTTAACTTTTGAGCTTGCTAGTCTAAGTTCAGGACTTCAGGACTTATTGTCCTTAACTTTTGAACTTGTAACTGTAAGTTCAGGACCTATTGTCCTTAACCTTTGAGTTTGTTAGTCTAAGTTCAGCACCAAGTGTTCTTAACTTTTGAACTTGTAACTCTAAATTCAGGATCAAATATCCTTAACTTTTGAACTTGAAACTCGAAGTTCAGGACCAAGTGTCCTTATGAATGCCACATCACGAACCTTGGCATAACTCTTTTGCCTAGACTGAGATGCACGAAGTCTC